>JACBWW010002205.1:0-10116 GCA_020086605.1 Lanius collurio | reverse complement strand
AAATCACATGGTAGTTTGGGTTGGAAGGGACCTTAAAGATTATCTAGTTCAAACCCTATGCCATGGGCAGTTATCTTCCACTAGACCATGTTTCTCAAAGCCCCATCCAAAGCCTTGAACACTTTCAGAGCATCCACAGCTTCTCTGGACAATCTGTTTCAGTGCCTCATCACTGTCACAGGGAAGAATTTTTCCTAACATGTAATCTAAAGGTGCCCTCTGTCAGTTTATAGCCATTCCCCCTCGTCCTGTCACTACATGCCCTTGTACAGGCCCTCTTTTCACTGACAGATGCTCAGCTGCCTGTAGAGACTTTTCCATTCTGAGCAGCGGGTGTGAGATGGTGACATGGCCCAGCTCACCCTCCTTACAGCGACTGCACAGAGCACAAACAGCCATTCAGCACAGAGGGGCAGAGTAGGGAGCAGTCTTGAGTGATTTGGTGGCAGATTTTATCTGACAAAAACTGTCACAGTTTTTGGTGGCAGATTTTATCTAACAAAAACTATCACAGCTTTTGCCCATGTCCCAGGGGATGCTCTTTTCTGATGTTTGCAAACCCTCCCACCTGAGTGAAAAGCACAGTGTTAGTCTGTGCAGTGAGCTCAGTTTCTCAGGGACAGGCATCTCTCTGTGATTAATATAGACTCTGAAATAAAAGTTTTCCTGTGTAACACTGCTGATTCACTATTTCTGTTTTCTTGTTTTTCACTTTCTTTCTAGCAATTGCAATGCTCTTTCTTGTTGCACATGATTCATGAAATGTGCAAAATTTCTCTCTGTTCCCATCCACCTCCCTTTTCCTAGGCCTTTGGAGCAGGTCAGACCCAGGTTTGCTTGGGGGTTGTTGCCCTGAAGTAGCTCAACTAGTGTCCCTGATTCCCCACTGGGACCTTCCTCTGGCCACAGTTTCTCCCTTAACCAAAAAAACCTCTGCTTCAATGGGAATTTTGACTGAGGGCTCAGTAAAAACAGGGTAAAAGTTAGAGGATTTCATTGCTGATTTAACTCTGAATGAATTTTCTTTCTGCTCTGTATCCATGGAGGATCATTGCTTCTCAGGAAATTTGGGATATGGTCGGGATATCTTACAAACCATAAAGCACTTTGTAAATGAATAAGGGCATAACAAAAGTCTTGCATATTTGCATTTATAGATAAATAGATAATTCTTACTTGGCGTTATATTAATACAGTATTGACTATCATGGTAGGGAGTTACTAAACTCATTTTTCAATGGTAGAAATGTTTGAGATTTTAGGTTTATTTCTCTTATAAATGTTGCTTCTAAAAGAAATGCCAGCAAAGTTCCTTCTGATTAAAATGTTGATCAAGTGAAGTTTTCCACATCAAAAACTACTGAGCTCACTGTGCTCTTTCACGCTGATGTAAGTCACTGCTGGAAATGACAGAGCAGTGAGTGTCATCAAGCTCAGAATGCTTTGAAAGAAACTAATAGGTCAGATTCTCCTATTGCATGAATACAGATGCCACAAAGCCTTTTACAATTGCTGGCAGATTATGGCTGCAAGGGTCAGGTCAGAATTTAAGGTCAAGGGCAGAACTTGATGTCAGCAAACTGTTGGGTGATTAAATGTTCTATGATGTGATATATATATATATATATATATATATATATATTTTTAAAAGTAGTTACGATCAAAGATCTTATTTTTTTAACATATTTTGTTGATGTTGCAGGAGAAACACAGCACTTTAGAAATGCCTTTGCAGGGAATGATGCCAGTGTTATGGGATTACCACTTGCTTTCTATTCAGGAATGTATGCCTATTCAGGCTGGTAAGTGGATGAAACTTAAATGCATTTATCCTGAAAACAAATATTAATATGCTCAAACAAAGACATTTATTTATATGAAGCAAGGAGTAGCACATTCTACATCTTTTGCCAAGCTATATCAGCTAGGGTAGTTCTCACCACTGTTGCAGATGCTCAGTGCTTATAGTGCAAACAGCTCTACAAAGGAAAGATTTTTCTTTTTCAGTGTATAATATATAAACATGCACTGACCACCAAAAAAATCACACCACAAGAAAGGAATATTCTGGAATATTTTAAATTTTTTATTAAATGTTCTTAATAAAAGGACAGAAAGAGTAATGAAACTTCAATTTTCTGAAGAACTCGGTAATTATATAAAAAACAAATCTATGATTCTGTTACAAAGCTGTGTGGCCCTTAGCCTTGCTTTATAAAAGTAATATTTGACCATTAAGAAGCAATGAGATTGGTATGGACCACAAAACAGAATAAAAATCTCTAGATTTTTACACTTCTTGCTCTGGGAGATTTGGATCACACTTAACAAGAAGTACAACTGGCTTCCACAGAAGTCAAATGCGATTGACTGTGAGGAAAGGTATGAGAATCTATCTTCAGGTATCCTGCTCAGAACTTTCAAGTTCTTTCTCTCCTTCCCCTCCAAAGTATAAGGCAACTGGTTTGAAAGGCTTCTCGTATCTGCCTTTACAATTTATTCATGCTCATGAGGGCTCCACATTGTGCAGTGCCAAAGGGCTTTCACAGCAGCAGTGTGATAGTTTGAGATAGCTTTGTCTGCAGGCCTTCCCTTTGCTTTCCACAGCCTCACAGCCAGCCAAGTTCTTTACCTCGCACAAAAGGCAAGAGCTGAAAGATAAGGGGTTTATTTATTTAATTTGGAGGGACAATGGGCTGGGCATTGGAGTTCTCTGCCTGTCTGTAACTCCCTGGTTGCAGGAGCATTATAAATCTCCACACTGAAGTATGAACAGAACTTTATATATTAAATGGCAGCAGGGAAAGAAACCCAAGAGAGTCCAAAGCCTTTATCTGGGATAGATATGAAAGAAAAGAGCCTGGCATTTTGAAACCTCAAAGAAAGGGAACTGATTATGAGGACAATCTCTACTTTCTTCCCCATCTCTCCTATAACTGCTTTTGTCTCTCATATCCATGCATGTGGTGGTTTCTAATTTTTTACATATTAAGCTAAGTTTTTGTATGAGAGCAATTTTAAAAGCTCTTTAATATTGTTCAGAGTTTATTTCCTGCAAAATGTTTCATCAAAAACACTGTTATTCTGTTGCATCCTTCCAATTTTCACATAACAGTTCAAAGACTTTAAATAAAAACATCTTCTTTTTTTCCCTTTACACTTTCTGACTTTTATTTCAAGGTCCTTAAAAAAGAAATTAGTAGGAAAATGACCTAATTTGACTAGTGGTTCTTCCCAGCTCTCTATTTTTCTTTGTCACCAGCTAAAATTCATCACCTCAGAGCATGGAGGAGCAGACCATTAAGTGGAGTGTCAATATCCTTGCACCATCAGTTTCATGGGGCTAAATCAATACAATTAGCTGAATGTGAAGGTGTGTTGCAAGTGTTGGTGATGTGTCCTAGGATGCAGGCAGAATTTTATGCACAGCTCACAAGACTGTTAACTTTTAATGATAACAGCTTTGAAGGAAAGAAAGGCAGTCGCTCTTCTGTCTGTGGGTTCATCCTGCCAAGAGCAAGTGTAGACTATTGGGTATGTAAAATGCTGGGTGAAAAAGGACAAGTGGAGAAAAAAATGTAAGGAAACATCTTTGCATCATTAAAAGGACTGATGCTGGGCTATCATAGAATGGTTTGGGTTGAAAGGGACCTTAAAGATCATTCCATTCTAACCCCCCTGCCATGGGCAGGGATACTTCCCACTAGACCAGGTTGCTAAAAGCCCTGTGCAACCTGGCCTTGAACACTTCCAGGGATGGGGCATCCACATCTTCCTTGGGCAACCAGTTCCAGTCCCTCACCACCCTCACTGTAAAGACATTCTTCCATATAGCTAACCTAAATCTTCTTCTGTGCTCCATCCACTAGGAAGTTTAAAAACAAATGCTGAGGTTTTTGCATAAGGTGACACAGAATTTCATGCTCAGTCACAAAATCACTATTTTTAAAAGGCCATGAGCCAGCGTTAACCCATTCTGCTAACCCAGTTCTGCTCCAAGACTTGTGGTGATGCAAAGCTCCCAGACTTTCTGCCAAATCAGTTCCCAGCTGTTTCACTGCAGCCCTGCTGGCTCAGGTGCCTTTGTCTTTCTGCACTTGTGCAGGAGGCCAGTATAGGCACTGTATTCACTGCTGTGTTCAATTGGCCAGGCTCTGAGTTTGGGCCTGTCTCCAAGCCAGGCACAATTGTGATCCAGCCAGGCACAGACCTAGTGCTAATAAATGGAGAACAGAGGGTTCATTGACCTTGTATGCAGGGCTGTGCCCAGTGAGCAGTTCCTATGAATTCCCATACAAAACTGTGTCTTGAATGCTGCTGGAATATGGTCAGAGTGCAATCTGTACTGGAGGTTGTGCAAGTGCATGCAGGTCTAGCATCTTGTGTTTGAGATTCTGTTCAACAAACCAGTGTGAAAGTTCTTGGTTTAGGAGGGATTTTTCTAAGGCTTCATTTATTTGTACTGTAAGAAACCCTTGCTGAGTACTCTGATGAGATTTTTTGCCAATATAACCTGAAACTGTAAAAGGCAACAAGCACAAATAGAATATAAAGTTTGAAGGGTGCATGTGTGTGTGTATGCATGGAATTAGTGTAATCCATAACCTGTGTAGTATGTCAAGGGGAAAAAAAATTAATTACACACTGACTTTACATAGTTTTTGTCTTTTTCTTTTCCTGATTTGCTGTCTTTTCTAGGAATTCCCTTCCTGAGTGTGGGGATGAGGGAAGGTTAAATATCACTCTCTCCTTAATCTAAACACGGGCCTGCAAAGTCTACTGTAATTAACAGCAGTGCTTAACTGAAGGCATCTTCTTGATTCTTAGTGAAAGAAATACAGAATAAAAATAAAAGAATATAAGAATAAATATTATAATAAATTTTGTAACTATTTTCTAGGTTTTACCTCAATTTTGTTACCGAAGAAGTGGAAAACCCTGAAAAGTATGTACTTAATGTTTTGCTTGACTTTTGGAAAATGATCATGAAATTTAAAATGTTATAAAAGTAGTGATCTTCAGAAGTTCTGTATGCTGGTCAAACTGTTTGCCTTCCAGCAGATCTGGTATCTATTTGAATTGCAACTGCTTGAAGATTTGCTATTTTTGGTCTCTTGTGACCTTGTTATGTATTCTGCTTTTATGGGCACAGAAAGCAGAAAATTAAGTAGATCTCCAGGGCTCTGGTTCTTCCCCTCAGGATATGAGTAACTATCAGTGGCTCCTTTCAGTGGAAGTTACTGCTATCCTGTCAGGGAAATCTTGCCCAAGAAACTTATCTGCTGCAATATTTGTCAGTTTTGCTGTATTTAAATATTAATCAAATACTTAGTTCTACTTGTTTTAGATGTCTCAGAGATGCAGGATCTTGAATACACGTCACACAGCATCTGATCCAATTAAACCAATCAGGGGATATGGGTCAGAGCCCGTTTCCAACTGGAGATGAATACTCTCACATCACCTACCTGTAAAACATGGAAAGAAAAGTTGTCCTGTTAGAGAGAGTTTGATTTGTCCCATCTATTTTGGTAGATATGTTTTGGTATGTGGGGCCAGTAACAAAAAACTATTAACTTTTTCTAAAAATTAGAGAAAATATGCCTTTTCAGATAGTTTTCTTTGAGGAAGAGAAACTATTTACTTGATAAATTAATGGTTAAATAGAATTTTCATAGATTTTTAAAATAAGATAGCTGGCTGGGTACCAAATTACTTATTGTTTTAAAATGACCCCCATCACTGCACACTCAGATATCCGAGACATGTAGGGAAAGAAAACCCCAAGCCATTGATTGGGAGCATGCAGAAAGCTTTTTGTTGATTTCTTCAAAGTCTGAACCAAACTCGGTGCTCTTTCAGAGGCCTAAAAATCATTATGAGCAAATGGATGATAAAGCATGAGGCTGGTGGAAAGCCTGGCAGATTTTCATTGTTTCAGTGACTTTGAGGTGTGTTGTGTGTTAGCAGGCTCTTTGATGTGATCAGGACATGTAGACTGAGAGTTGAGTGACTGGGATCGGAGACCAGACAAATGCAGGTAGAAAATAGTGCATTAATATTTATGAATAATTGTTATGACAGATACATTTATACAAATGAGTTTTTCAATAGTAGTCTTAAGCTCTGATAAAACATCATTTTAGGAGCTGTGCTTTAGTAAAATGTTGCAGTGAGCCATACATGTGCAATGTTATAATAAGGCTGTTGAAGCTTCCCTTCATCACTCTTCCTCTTGAGGCTGCACTTTGAGAGGATGAGAAGATGCCCAATTTTTGCAATCTCCATGTAAAGGTATAATATAGAACAGAAGAAAGTGGGATTTTAAAAATTGCTAAAAAATGGCAGGTGATGCTGGGGCAAATGAATTGTTACTGCCTGTGCTGACAGAGACCTCTGCACCACCTGTAAATGGGGATTCTGGACTCCCTTGAGCTGAAACAAGCAATTAAATAAAACATTTGGAACATATTTATTTATCTGGTTGCCACCTGTTAATGGCTCTGTTGAAAAGATGTCCTTCTGAACCAAGGCCTGCTCCACCATTGTTCCCAAAGCTACAGGGCAAGGGAATAACATGGATTAATCTCAGTGGCAACTGCCTCAGCTCCCGCTAAATCCAGTGCAAATGTAAGATGAGCCACTAATTGTCCTGTTACTGTAGGCATTTATTGGGACTCAACTGCTTTTTTTTTTTTTTGTAACTTAAAATGCTGTCTTTTGTTCTTCCTTTGAGCCTTATGTTAAAGATCGAGCTGAGCAACCTGGTCTAGTGGAAGGTGTTCCTGCCCATGGAGGGGCCTTGGAGCTACAACTTTAAGGACCCTCCCAACCCAAACTCTTCTGTGATTCTGCTGTATTGTACTTCTATGTAGATATGATGTAGCTGATTTTAAACCAGAAGGAAAGCACAAAAGCACAGGCTTGAACCACACCTGTAATAGCTCCAGGTGTGCAATTTGTAATGTTTGTCAATGGTTAGGGATGCAAATTACTTACAGCAAAAGAGGTGAGCACAGTGAGGTCTTCTGCCCTGTGCCTGCCAGAGTAAATATTTGCCTGAAAATCAGTCACAGTTGTGCATTTCCAGGCGTGTGACAACTTTGGAAGTAATTGAGGTGAATGATCAGCTCCATCCCCATGTGAACCAGCAGGCTGCAAACCCTCAGTGAATGTACCAAAGGGCTGTGCCAGGTTTACAACAGATGGATGGCAGGAATGCTCTAGCAGAGAGTGGGGATGAGGCTTTGAGCAACCTGGTCTAGTGGAAAGTATCCCTACCTAAGGCAACAAGATTGATCTTTAAGATCCCTTGCAAACCAAACCATTTTATGGAGATGGGCCCTAGAATATATCCTGAAATGCATAGGAAGGTGGAAATATTTGATATTAGACATTAAATTTCCCAGATAGGGACTGTATTTCTTTATATGGTGTATGGCACCAGGAAAACCTTTTGGAGTATGGCATGTGTCATTGGTAATGCAGGAGACAGACAGGAAAAGGAGCATGCTTGTGCCCTTGCCCAGTCCCCTTTGTGCTCCAAGCAGCTGTTTGTAGAGGCAGGAAGGACTTCAGAGGCTCTGGGAATCTGTGGAGGTGCAGCAGCCTGCCCAGGCACAACAAATTGCAGACTTAGGTCTATAAGTATAGATAAATACTGTGGGCCTGAGGCACTGAAATGCCGAGGCAATAGGAAACCCTAGATAGGAAGAGCTGGAACAGAGGCTTTGGGAATGAGCGAAGCAGGGAGCAAGCACCCTTTACATTACAGAAGGGAGAACAGAAAGGCATAAAAAACAAATTTCAAAGTGAATGTCGTTATTTTTGAACAGAGTTTTAGAAGTAGTGTTAAATTCTCACTTTGGAAATGCCGTTGTTCCTTCTTTGGTGTAAGGACATTATTATAACTCCAATTATAATAAGATGTAAAAGTAGCTGTTTCTGTCTCTTGCTAAACCCCCTTTTGTTGTCTAATTTTTAAGCCTGAACTCATTTCTTTATTCTTCTTCGCTCAAGTGCTTCTCTCATGCAGCTATTAGTAGGACTTGAAGAAACACAAAGTTAATGTTTATTTTAGAAGAAGCTGTGGTTGCAGGGTTAATGTACAATTTTTTAAAATAGCCTGAAATAATTTTATCATCAAGAATATCTGGAACAACATTAAAGTGCAACAACAAATTTCTTTTCCTTTTTTTTTTTAAATTATGCTTTGACATGCTGGGTCAATAGCAATTGTTGTTTCAAATAAAATACCTAAATAATCCTTGAAGCAGAACTTCACCAAAACAAACTTGTACAGCCACATCACATGCAGCTTTGATCTTTTTGATTTTCTTGCACTATAAGGATCAGCCTCAAACTGAAGTCTTATTGTATTACATTGTCTAAATATAGGTGAATGAAGGAACAGCCGGGTCTCTGAGAGAGTTTGTCACCTGAAAATTGACAGGAGCCATGTTGTCTGGAGCAGCAAATTTAGAGGACTAGAAATCATGCATGTTGAACATTCAGACTCATTTTTTGTACATAGTCTTTGTTCTCATCTGTATTCTTGAGCACCCATTATGTACTCTCAGGAAATAGGCTGAGTTTTTTCAATCAAGACCATGAAAGCAGCTCATGCCCAAAGGGCTCTTCCCTCTTCCCTCCCCAGGCTGAGCAGAGTCCAGGATCAGTGCTATAGTTCATCAAGAATTTTGGGGGCCTCTGGATGAGGAGATAAAACTGGAGTGTTTTCACATCATAGCAACATCTTCAGAGCTTTGTCAAAGTCAGGGCCAGATTGTGTCAGATGCTGGCCAAAGAGAGTGCCACTTTAACAAAATTGTGCTTCAGCCTCACTATGAGTAGATGATTGGCCTGAGTGCTTCAAGTTGTGAAGATTAGGCTTGAGCTGGAAGAGAGAGAAAATACTATTTCAAGTTTAAGGGGAGGGAAACTTTAGACTCAAATTCCTTACTTCAAGGCAATCTGTGATCAAGTGGGCAACTAGAGAGAGGTGTCAGTTTATAGCCCTTGTTTAACTAAATAGTTTTATTTCTTTGGCAGTGTAGATTTTTGTTGGTGTTGTTGAATGTAGGAAATATTTTTCACTTAGTGGACAAAAATGATAGAATTTCAAAGGATGTGGATTCTGAAAGCATTTTACAGCACAGATTACTTTGCAGTTGCAGTTAAGTACAGCTGCTATTTGGCATAATCCTTTCTTTTTTTCTCTCTCCTTTTTTTTGTTCCCATTTGTTTTCCCCTCTCCTTTATTGAACCACATCATTTGCAAATATTCCATTTCTGTTTGTAAAATAACTTTGGCCCAGCCCAGGCAATCTATCATTGTTTAAAAAGTGACACAGTGGTAAGAACATATTATTGAAATGTATGGTGTTTGTAAGTGTGATCTCAGATTGATAAATCATGTCTTGTGCTGTTGAAAAAGCAAGAAGTGAATTGCTTTGCTATGACCTTGGGGTCTGAGATTAGTCAGTTTGTCTATTAGATTTTTCCAGTGTTCTTCTCACTTCATTTTTTCCTTCTTCTCCAAGGCAACGAGAAACAGTAGCTGTATAGCAAGTCACTAGAGCTTGATGTCATCACACATTTTGTAAAATCAGGATATCAAAATGTTTGATATAATCTATTTTTATATTGTTTTTAAATAATGTGAATGTCATGTCTAGTTCATTTGTGCCACCCATTCATTCTAATTATGGAGTCAACTTTGCATCCATGAGGACTGAATGAGAGAAAGTATTAGGGGTGTTTTCTTCAGTCTTTCTGAGCATTATAAACATGCAGATGGATAAGATGCTACAGCTCTTCCAGCTCCCTTGTTATTTGTCTCCATCTGATTTTTGGCACTTTGCATTTAAATGCAGCCCCCTACCAAGGTCAATCAGAAACTTGAATTGCACTGTTGCTCCTTGTCAACCTAGCCACTAATTAGGGATCAGATTCCTAGTAATAAAAAGGGTAAAAAATATTTTCAGTGTTAACTGAGAGGATGCAAGCCTTTGCTATTTCTGCCTCTCTGCTTCTTACATATTTTTTTTGTTATTTTACAATTTAATGACAAAATTTACTCTGAAGAGGAATATTATTATCAGTAATCTTAGACAC
>JACBWW010002204.1:0-10117 GCA_020086605.1 Lanius collurio | reverse complement strand
GGGAAGAGAAATGAATAGAAAAGTCTGAAACAGCTTTAGCTGGTGTGTTGGAAAAATCATTGATTGCTGCTGACAGACCTGGTCTTTACCTACAAGGGGACTGCTACCCCTCAATGCCTTGCACTTCTGAAGTACTCAAAGGTATGAGGACCTCTGAAGCTATAACAGATGTTGTTATCCCAGCAAGCTTTCCTAAATCAGTTATGTTTTCTTGCTGCACAGAGAGTTGTCATAATAATGCTGGTAATCAGAACAGGCATAACACTATCAATAATAGTAACACCAGTAAGAAAATCAATCATAATAATAGTAATTATTACTAATAATGTAATTATGATGTTGCATTTACCACAATTAAATATTTATTTCGTGTTTTATTTGAGATGAATGAAAAAGGACAGTGATATTTTTACTTGCAAATTAAAAATTTCCACCATAAAATTTGGTGTAAAGCTGTCTAATTTATTTTCTTGTGTATTCCTGTATGCTGTAGACTTGTCCCTTCCTATAAAATATGCTATATAGAGGGATCTGAATAATACTTCCTGAGAAAAAAAAATCCTATTTTGCATCAAATCTTACGGTGTCAATAAGGGTTCTTTGTAAGTGGTGTTAATGACAGGAGGAAGTTTTTTGAGGAAAAGCATAGTCTGGAAATGGAGGAAGTGTTCGAGGGGCACTTAGTAGCAAGCACTCCATGCTCAAATATGATGTGTGTTGTAAAACCTGAGAGATAAACCAGAACTGTTAAAGCAATTGTTTCCTGAACTCTAATCATGATACACAGGACAAAAGTCCATGTTCCAGATAAGTGTTGTAATATTTGGACTACAGCTGCATTTATAGTGCCTACAGTTTATATCAGATGTTAATGTTAAATGTAAGACCTTTGGTGTACTGAGAAGTTATTAATTTATTGAACAGTATTATAATTAATTACATACAGAGCAATCTAGCAGCATTGCTTCCCTTTATGCCTTCCTAATGGAATATTCAATTTCTCCTTTTATTAATGAATTCCTCAGTATTTTTAGAGATGTGAAGTGTATTTTACACCTAGAGACCTCTCTAAAAACTATCAATTCAGGTTACTTCTCAGCAGAAAGATTTCTACCAGAGTCAAGCTTTCATACAATTATGCTTCAAATGGATGAACATTTTGTACTGATTTAATTGAAATCTGAATTAAATTTGCATTAAACACTGCTAAGAAACATATGCTCATAACACATTAGTAGCTCAATCTGTTTAAAGTATAATTATGTTTTTAAAGTCAGAATATCTTGCTTCATAGATTTGGGCAATATTGATGCATATCTAGGAGCAAGAGTTGCTCTGTAAATTCTCTGCCAGGCCAGGTGCTCCTTTGCAAGTCTGCATCAGCAGAAATCTGAATCTTATTCAGATATCATGCATAGCATGCCAGCTTGAGACTTCTGGTTTATTTTTTTTAGCCTAATAAATGGTTGTCATAAACCAAACAGATGATATTTGTGCATGTCATTCGTAGATGTTGCTTTTGTTGTTGGTTTTGTCACTACACAATAAAGCTACAGTTTACCTCAGCTTTGCCTTTGTTTCATGGATTTCTAACATCATCTAACATACCCCAGACCTGCCTTGCTACAAGGTTTGTTCCTGGAAGCAGGAGGTGGACCCTTAGCCATAATTTTGATGTTTACATCACTGAGTGGTATCATTCAGTCACCTACAGGTAACAGCTTTTTTGGATAATGTTGGGAATATTTTGTAATCTCCGGTGTTTGCTTTATGCATTAATACACTAGCGAACAGACGGGGCAGATGAGGGCAACCTGACTGGCATGAATGTGGAAGAGTGATGGGTAGATGTTCCTGCCCTGGACTTTGGTCTTGGCTACTTTTTCCCTCCACTCAAGCCTGCTCTGAAGTAAAAAACAAAGCACTAGTCCCAGTTTTCTGAGACTCACTTGAGCAGTGCTGGGAGCTCAAGGTGACTTGCTATGCCACATGCAAGGTAGGTGGAGATGTTTTGTGGGAGGGATGTGTCTTTGCTCAGACTGTGGAAGTCTGCTGAGGTCTTCTCAGTGTATTGGCCTCTGAGGCTTCCATAGAAGCTCAGAAGAAACTTCTCAGATAACCTTCAGCTATTCTTCCACAAGCACACCCTGTTCAAGCACAGAAAGGCTTGTAACAGCCACTGATGCTGTGAGGTTGGTGTGCTGGCCTAAAGGACATCTCTGCCTTCCCTGGGAGTGAAGGACACTCTGCAGCCTTAGGCACCTGACAGAACTCAGCATCAACAATGCTCATGAAGTGACTGGGCAGCATCATTTTCCTCCAGACCAGGGTTAAATATTCTGAGAAAGATTTTTTTCCCTTGTTACTGGCTGCTGCAGACAAAGATAGGACATGGCTCTGAGCCATATTATAGGAACTCTGTCTTAACTGTGGTCCCAGGAATGCTTTTGTCCTGCTAGTTCTCTCCAGACAAGGAGAGAGTGCTTCCAAGAAACCTGCCGTGCATTTATGCAAGAATTCTTCTGCAATAGTTAGTTCCCCACATAACAGATTACAGGTTTTGCCACCTGTTCCTTGCAGTGTTGCATCAATAGTTCTGTGGAGTAAATAAAGTTCACAAATCAATTAATTAAAAATACTTATAAAAATAAGTATGCTTTTTAATACATGAGTGCTTTGATATATAAAACCTATTGCCTCTCTCATGGGGGCATTTCTTCAGAGCAGCTCTTTACCCCTCTCTTCAAAGTTACATTTTTCATTTCTCCCTCACTCTTCAATTCTCTAACCTAATAATATTCAAGTTCGGGGGAAAGGATATTTTTTACATTTCTTCCACTTCCACAGCGTGCTTTTACTTGATATGTGTCAGCCTAGCTGGAGCTCACTCTACTTTTGCCCAAGTCAACAGCCACTAAAGGTTAGTGAGATCTCAGATGGGAAGTGTGTCAGGTAAGACCTAGTTAGTGAAAAATTTTCCAACTATACAATCTGGTCTGTGTATAATAAGACCTTCATTAAGGAGTTGTTCTATTTAACCTGAAGTTCTTTTTATGATATAATAATCATTCTTATCTGTGTTTCTTTCAGGTGAAATCCATTCATAACCTTAAAGTATGTCATCAGTTCATTGAAGAAAAGGGTGATCCAGCAAAGCTAGTCTTGATGGCCTCTGGTCAGTGGCCTTACTTGTTCCTGAGGCATTGAAGGATCCCAGTTACCAAGTAGCTTCTGCTGCTGGTTATGAGACAGAGACTAAGTGTGAGAACAGCACTGGAAATAATGAGGAGTGAAGAATAATATACTAACTTGGCACTCTAGGCTAGCAGAAGCATTTTTGTCGTCTTGTTGCACTGACTTTTATATCTCAGTAATTCTGATGCATCTAGCACCTACAGCTGTTAGAAAATCGCTATATAAGATGGGAAACACAAGTTTCAAGCTATATGGTGAGACAGATTTGAAACTGGTGTCTATGCTATCCCTCTATCATAAAGGACTCCTCCATTACTGGCTGGAAGAGAAAGGCCTGGAGGACTGAGCTTCAAAAGCAGTACCTCAATGCTATGCTTGGTACATCAAGGAAAGTATAATCAGTTTAAGAACACTGTAAAACAGGATGAAAAAATCTTTTTAAAAAGTTTTCTCATTAAATATCTGTATTCACTCTTCAAAGGCAGCAACTCTGGGGTTACTATGAAGCAGTACAGTCATAAATATTGGCAGAAAATTACTTAAATGAGATAAATTGCTCACTTAAAAAGAGACAGAAATATTGTCTTTTCCAAACTGTATGTGGAAATTTATTTCATTAATAGATTAGTGAGTCCAATGAGCTGTGCTACTGCTGACTATTTTTATCTAGTTTTGGATGTAAAATCCCTCCAACTTTATACAGTGAAGCAAATCTCAATATAAGGAATGGACTTAACTTAGGGAATATGGAAAGAAAGATGAAAGATCATGTTAGGATCACAAAGGTGAATGGTAAAGATGAGGGAGTCTTGAAACTAAGAAAGAAGTAATGTGAAATAGAAAGAAGGGAGAAAGGTTCATGTTTTTGTGTCTGTATTTTTCCTGAGATCAAAGGGTACTGTGTATTTTGAATAACTCTAAGCTATAAAAGTTCCTCAGATAGGAGATTTGAAGAGACAATTGTCCAGTATCAGGTGCATCAAGTGGAATACGAATGCCCCTTTCCCCTCTAGGAATTAATCTGGGGGTATTGAATGGAATCTAATTAGAAAAGGTGAGAGCCAAGCAATCCTGTTGGAGCTCAAACTAATTAATTAATTGGTGAAATTAATCAAACCTGCTGACTATATGAAAAAAGAAGAGAAAAATCATGAAGGGATGTAAAAAACCCATGGGTTTTAATTTTTTTTTAACTTTTTGGTGAGCACTTGGCATTTGGCCCATGGTGAACACACCTGAGCAGAGTCCCTTGGCAGAGCACTCCTGGGAAGCAGGTCAATCAGGCACACAAATGGACTCACTGCTTGGCTCTGGGCATTTCCTGGGCACTGCAGGGGAATTTCAGCTAGTTTGACATATATATGTTTGCAGAAATAATCTTCTGTATTCATTAGCAATGGATTTCCTCAGGAAGAAAATAAAGTTCAGGAATTTTGCATTTGTGAATGATGAGATGCTGCATGAAGCTGAGGAGGACAGATGGACAGTTGTGAGATACCTGTATTCAGACTTGCAAAATCTGCTTGTATGGCTACCAGAAGACATACTGGAAAGCCAGATACTGATATAGTGGCTTTGCTAGCCTGTGTCTTGCAGGGCTTGAATTGCCTGTTTGTCATCAGCTTTGTCCCCAAGGAAGTGGTTAGATGTCTTTGTATTGGGGTCTCCATGTGGTCCTTCTAGAAAAAATTGTTTGCTAAGGCTCAGTGCTGCACAAACACTGGAGCGAGCTTGGGTTTGTTAGAGGTGATGCTACCAAAAGAGATGCTCAAAGTCTTGTTTCCCTCTCTGTTCCTTTATGTCAACTCAGGTGTCCTGTTCCCTTCTCTCCATACCCTCTAAGGGTAGGAAGGAAGGGAAGCAAATCTCTATGTTCTCCTCCCAGCTTTGTTTCCAGCCCTTGTCCTTCTCCACACCACACCATGTGGAGCTCAGTCGATCCCTTGGTGCTTCAGAGGACAGCAGGAGGTAAAGGAATTCGTTGATCATGGGCCAAGATCATAGGTTGCTATTGGTCATGCCCATGTTGGCCTGGTAGCTAGGCAATTAGCATTTGAATTAGCTCACAAGCCATTAGCTGTCAATTCTTCTTTAAAATTTTAAAGGACTACTTAACAGTGCCATGACTAGAATTCAATAAAAGCCACTTAGAAACATGTTTTAAGATAAATCAGAAAAAAAACACTTTGTAGTTCTTTTTGCGTGATTTTCTGGTCATAATACCATGATATTTGAATAAAACTAAATGTTTTTGATAATTCAAGTGGAAAAAAATCCAGTTCAAATAGTGGTTTCAGAAAAGGAATTAAATTTTCTTCTGTCTGTGGAAATACTTAATGTTCACCTTATGCTTAAGACCCAAGATGCAAGAATACACCCACTGCTGTTTCATGTGCTCTACTGAGCAAGTTGCATGGATAAACCTGATTTCTGCATTCAAATTCATTTACTGAAAATTAAAATGCCTCTTTTAGTTTGCAAAGAATGTGACAAGACTAATTATTTTAATGCATCTAGAAAACCTGTTTCAAATGCCTTTTTAATCAGCTTTATTTAGCATACTTCACATTTGCATTTTATATTCATCCTCATTTGTATTGCCTCATTACACTTTGAATGACATAATGATTTCTGTACTAAAGGCTTCAGAGCTGTGATTTTTTGAAGGGCATAGACCAAAATGGGATTGTTATAAATGAATTGTCAATTTCATTAGATTAATAATTTGCGCAAGCCAAATTTTTAATATAAAAACAAATAAAATTTATTTTAATCAAATTGACAATCAAAATCAGCCACTATAAAAGAAAACAGGGCCAAGCCTAGGTTCTTGACTCTGGGTGACACATACACAGCTCTGACCACCAGCAGTTCAGAGAGGTAAGTGCACACCTTTGAGATGTTTGAGTCCAGTTTTTATACTGTTTTTCTTGCTCTTGGCTATGAAATCCTTTGTCCTTTTCACTCCTGATGATACTCTGGTCCAGTGCTCAGTGGTCCATTTAGATGTTGATGTGTCCAAGGATTCTCTTTGTGCTCTGGTTGATGGTTTCCAGTAACTCATCCCAACGTATGATGATCTTTCCGAGAAATCCTTATATGATTACAATGAGGTATCTCAAGCAATAGGTCCATTCATCAGCAATGTCCAAGGAGCAGCAGATCCTATCTCTTGCTTCTTTCAGATGGAAAAAGATTCTTGTTGGGTAAGGTGAAATCATGGGTCTGAGGTCATCCCCTGAGCTTGCCTGCACTTCTTATGTTAATTAGTACCTTCCTTGAGCAAGATGTCATGAGACTTGCCAAGGTGTACTCTGAACACAACTAAGTTTAAACATATATACAATTTACAAGATATAGTTCACATTTTAGATTCCACATTAATAACTTATTCCATTTATAGTGTTTTAATTTCTTATGAATTTTGACCCATCTACAACAGGATTAATGACAGGTTTGAAGGAAACAGGACATTAGTGCATTAACAAGAATCAGAAAGTAATCCATAACATCAGTGAGTGTTTTTTGACATACTTCTTTGCTCTTTTCTTCCTGTTTCTTCCCTTTCATCTTATAATGTCAAGTTGTATAGATACACAATGAGAGAACAGGTGATTTCTTGAGGTCACTGGCTTGGTTCCTCACATTTATTTAGTAATGAAGTTCTTGTCAGAGACTTTTAAAATCTATGTCAGCAATATATCTGGGAAAGATCAGATAAAACAAACAAGCAAGGAAATAAATTTCTTTTGGTGTATCATGATTTAACCCCAGCCAGCAACTAAGTACCTCACAAATTCTAATTCAGTTCCTCACCCTCCCCTGCCACTGGTGGGATAGGGAGAAGAATCAAATAGAGATGAAACCTGTGGGTAGAGATAAAAGTAGTTTAATAAAGGAAATAAATTATAATAAAAACAAAGTTATAATTATTGATAATAGCTAATAATTGTTCAAACAATAAAAAGAATAGTGTCCAAGTGAAACAAGTGCTTAACAACACAATTTCTCACCCCCTACTCACCAATGCCCATCCCGTTCCTGAGCAGTGATCATCCCTTCCTGGCCAACTCCTCCCAGTTTATTTACTAGGCATGCCACTCTGTGGGGTATGGAGTATCCATTTGGCCAGTTTGGGTCAGCTGTCCTGGCTGTGCTTCCTCCCAGATTCTTGTGCACCTGCTGACTTGCACAGTGAAAACATCAGTGTGTTACCAACACTATTCTCATCCAAAACACAGCACTCTACCATCTACTGGAAAGAAAATTAACCCCATACCCACTGAGACCAGATGATGGTTTGGGGAGTTTGTTAACATACATCTGACATCTTTAAGTTAGTATAAGATTATCTCTCCAGCATGGTGTGTTGTTGTAATGGGGAATCCTTACAACAAGTATAAGACAGCGATGAACTTGGAAGGAAAGATGAAGCGATATTTCTTTAGATGTTCAGGGATCTTTTTATTCCTTCAGCCACATGGCTGGAGTTCCCAGGCAGCCTCCAGTCATGGGACCCTCTCTCTTCCTGGGCTCCAGGCACAAAAAAACCCCCACCAATCAGGAACAGGTATGGGGCACACGTGACATGGGAGCAGGGACAGGGACAGACCCGTACCCTGCAGGGTCCTGTGGGCCTGCAAGGCCTAGAGGGCCGTACTGCTAGTACTGCTCAGCTCATGACAGGAGTGGATTCGCTAGGCCTCAAGCCTTGGCAAAGAGAAGCGGGATTTTGAGAAAAATGCTGTGATAGTGCATTCTAGGCATACCTGTGTTAGTTAGTACGAGGCATATGTTAAGCAATATCACTTGGCAAATATTACTTGTTATATAAAACAAGGGTATATAAGCACAGCTAGAAGAATCAATAAATGGCCTTCATATGAGCAATCTATGGAGTCCCGTCTCTTTAATTGGTCGCCATCAGGGTCCCTCCCCCCGGGACTTCAGGGGAGAGGTACCTCCACAATTCACCCTTACTTTTTAAATAAAAAAACATTGGAAACAGTTGGATAAACAGCAAAACATTTTCAAAGGAAAGGAAGCCACTATCTTGAGTCCCCAAATGTCCAAACAGATTTTCTTTGGGAGCATCAGAAGGGAGACAGGACTTGAGCATGCTTCAGATGGAAACTGAGGAAGGGATTTTTCTTTCTGTACCTGTTGGAATCTTAGAAAATGACAGTTAATTTCTTCCCTCCCTCCTTTTCATCCCCCGCATTGGCATTGCAAAGGAGTTCATAGCAAATGAAAAAGACTGGTTTTGTGAGGGGAACCAGAAAGGGAAATTTGGGCTGGGCATATGTGGGGGATAAAGGGGCATGGGATAAAAGGGGAAGGTGGGATAGGGGAAAGGATAGGGATTATGGGGAAATTGTCTAGCATATCTACTACCTTGCACAGGGGCACCCCCAGGGCCTGTAACATATGCAGCCTGTAGGCCTTTTCTTCCCTGCACAATTTTAAATTCTACTCCTTCCCCTTCTTCTAAGCTTGGAACATCACTTTTGGGGTTATTTTTCACAATAGCAGATTTATGGACAAAAATACTTTCTCCAGTATCATTTTTCAATAAGAAACCATAATTTTTCTTTACATTATACCATTCTACATTTCCAAAACCCCTAGCTGCAATAACGTTTTAATTTTTCTGAGTTCCTTGGTTCTGGCTTTCACTTTCGGCTTTTCTCTCTCTCGTGTCGGAGCTGCCGCAGCTGGGACCGCTGGGGCCAGGGCCGCCAGTGCGTTCCTGTTGCGGGGTTTCGACTCCTCAGGATCGCATGTGGGGCCACGCGGGTCCGGTCTGGCCATGCTGCTGCACGCTGACCCTGCTGGCTGCTCCACCTTCGGCCACCTCTGCACCGCCGTTTGGCGCCGTGCTCGCTTCCCCTCTGGAGCTCCGTGTGACTGCTCCACGCTTTCCGGGCGATCGAGCGGCGGAACGGCCGCGGCCTGTGAGGCGTTCGCATGTGTGCAGATTTGTGCCACTGGCACTGCTGCTGCTGCTGTCAGCTGTGTGGCTGTGGGCTAGCACGGCTCCCTTCTCGCCCCCATGCTGTTCGGGCTCTGCTCGGCGTGGCTCACCACAGTCGCCATAGCGACTGCCACAATTGCCGCTGCCTTTCTTGGAGCTGGGTTTGGGCTCGGACCGTTGCTCACCACGCGTCGTGGCGCGGCCATCGCTGGGTCACACCTCTGACACCACCACCCTCGCTGCTGCCTCAGGGCGAACACTTCCTGGCCGGCGCTGCCGTGGTGCTCCTGGCTCCACTCCCTCCCCACCGCTCTCACTGTTGCCCCTGCTCCTGCCATGCCTGACCTCACTGGCGCTCCCATGCACGGGAGCTCCCTTGCCGCTGCCCGCAATGCACTTGGTGACGTGGCCGGAGCTGCACAGTCTCCAGGGCAATGGAGGAGACCACTGCCACAGGCACGCTGATTGACCACACATTCGCTGCTGATATAGCAGCAGGACACAACTGATATTGCTCAACAGTCTCTGAAATCAGGTAATATTAATGGAAATAGTCTTGCATTGGCATATTTTTTGATTCAGAAATTAACTGTGTTCAAACATTCTCCCAAAAGTCCTTGGTAGGAATCAAATCTCAAGAAACATAGAAGAAACTTTTAAACAGCCGTGCCAGGAAGTGTCTTAGTTCTTTCTGAGCTTGAATTAGGCTAAAATTTACATATCACTGTTCAAGAACCTTTTAAAGTTTAAGGTAAATGTCTCTTTGTGGTTCAGAGAGCCATGAGTCTTTCCATGAGTCCTCCATCGTTCAGAGACGGGACAGCAAAACAAAAGCAAGAAGAGTAATCCGGAGATTACTCGCAAATCACCAAATTACCTTCTCCAGGGAGAATATTTTACAACAGATTAGTTCTCCGAGCCAAAGAGATTTTTGGAGAAGTCAAGGAA
>JACBWW010002203.1:0-10121 GCA_020086605.1 Lanius collurio | reverse complement strand
TGTGTCCTGCACTGCCGGGGTAGGAGGTAGAGCTGGACGGAGGGAGGGGTGGGGGGAAGAAGTTTTGAAAGGTCTTCTTTTACTTCTCATGATCCTGCTCTGAGTTCTTGGAGTTTTCTGCCAGAAATCTCTCCCCTCGTACACTCATCCAAAGGGGTTTCGGGCAGTTTTCCCTTTCTGGGGGAAATCAAAGCGACCCACTGATGCTTCTAATTAGGAAGTCGGAGAATTGATCAATAGAGCGCCTTTCTCTGATTAAATCCTCCCGTGCTTGGATTCCCAGCTGATTTGGCTGAAGTGGAGGCAGCAGAACCACGGCAGTGGTGAAGCCCAGCCTGTATAACACAGACAGTGAGAGCACATGTTGGAGTGGGGAGAGCCATACATTGCGTTCAGGAAGGGGTGGCATAGCAGCCACTTCCTGTTTGTCAAAAATCCTTAAGTATAAATGGGTTAATATTTGAATTCTCCACATCTTGTCTTGGTTACAACTTGCTTATCCTACAATTTAACAATCAGGGTTTTTTTTGTTTGATTATACACAGTAATATCTAAAGCACGTTGATCTACGTCTGGGACCAGAGAGGTGCTGCCGAAGCACTTCAGGCCTTAATTAATTTCTAATAAAAACAAGAGGAGCAAATGATACAGTAACTTCGCAAAAGCAATAATAACATAAAGTTCTGGCAATATATGAGATTCTATGAGGATTTTAACTGTTGTTGTGTTGCAACTGCTGTTGTTTCTGCGTCTTCCAGCTTCAGCTTGCAGGTATCACAGCAGTTTCCGGATTCAGCAGTCTGGCGAGGGTGGAGCAGGCAAAGTGTCAGGTCGATCAGGATCCTCAGAAGAGGCCTTCAGGGGTTCTCTGAATGGTCTCGTGTTCTTGGCTGGAAGCCATTTGGGGCCAATTTCTGTGGAAACACAAGCAAAACCTCTTCCCCACGTGACAAGGGGATAGAGTCCCATAATTTCTCCTGTTTGTGGATCCTTTACTAGAACCGGGGCTTTTTGCTTTACTGCCATCTTAGAGCTGCTACCAAAATGCCTTACAATTGGAGGGTTAGGATCCATAAGTGAACAATTTAAAAAGTTAAACACATACAATGCTTTCTGCAATCGCTCTGCCAGGGTGGCACTCCCCATTCCCCCTTTCTGTTGCAACAGCAGGCGCTTCAGTGAGGCATGAGCCCTCTCGATAATGGCCTGTCCTGTGGGGGAGTGAGGAATTCCCGTTTTGTGTGTGACCCCCCAGAGAGCAAAAAAATTCGCAACTCTCTGGGAAATGTATGCAGGGCCATTATCAGTTTTGATCTGCTGGGGGATCCCCAGAACTGCAAAGGCACTCGAACAGTGACGGCAAACGTCTTTAGCTGATTCTCCTGTGTGACAGGAGGCAAACAAGGCACCGGAGAAGGAGTCTATAGAAGAGTGAATGTATTTGAGTCTCCCAAATTCAGAAAAATGAGTTACATCTGTCTGCCAAATTTGGAGGCTGTCGAGTCCTCTGGGGTTAACACCTCCCACAAGGGAGGGGAAGGAGTGCCTCTGGCAATCCGGGCACACAGCCACAATACCGGCAGCTTGGCGTGTGGTCAAGTTAAAGGAGCGAGCAAGTGCAGCAGCATTCTGATGGAAAAATGAGTGACTAAGTTTAGCTTAGGAAAAGCGATCTGGCAAGTGAACAGTTAAGGTTAGTAAGTCTGCCTGACGATTTCCTTCTGCAATAAAACCGGGTAAAGTAGTGTGAGACCTAACATGCATAACGAAGTAGGGGTGCTGTCTGTTATCTAAGAGGAAAACAAGCTGTTGTAACCAGTAAAACTGATCTTTGTTGGGCACGTCTTTCAGAACAGCAGCTTCAGCCCTCTCCACTAGTCCTGCAACACAAGCAGAGTCTGTTATCAAGTTTAAAGGAGCAGTAAAACATTGAAAAGCTCGAACTACAGCTGCCAATTCTGCAATCTGGGGAGAACCTGAAACTGTAGCAACATCTGAATCCCACCGGGCGAGATCGGTGTTCCACCACAGCAGCACGGACTTCTGTGTGCGACCAGACCCATCTGTAAAAACAGTCAGAGCCTTTAGAGGGATGTCACTCCTCTTGAGTTTCATCAGGAGATTGAAACTGGTGGCCACAAGTTTGTGCTTTGGGGGATGTGTCGACAGTGGTCCAGGAAAGTCTGCAAGAGCTATTTGAAAAACTTCAGATTGTTGCAACAACCACTGTAAATAAAAAGTAGTAACAGGCAAACAGATAAGACAGAAATCCACACCTGCAAGTGTGGTAAGTCTCTGTCTCGCTTTAACGATGAATAAGGCAAACATTTCATGTTGTGTAGTTACAGTTTTAGACATTTGATGTGGCAAAAAAATCCATTCAATAATCAGCAAAGGGTCAGGCGCTTTAGGATCCCACTGGAAAATCAAAGCATGGGGTTGTTTAGCTGGATTCAGAATCATCAATGAAAAGGGCAACTCAGGGGCGCACCGGGCTGCCTGCCGATTGGAAATAGCATCAGCTACCAATTGCAGTGCTTGGCAGGCCTCTGGTGTGAGGTGCCGAGGTGAAAGGAGATCAGGCTCTCCCTTCAGCAGCTCAAACAGAGGGCCTAAATCAGTGTTTGAAATTCCTAATAAGGAACGAACCCAATTGATTTTTCCCAAAAGTTTCTGAGCATCATGCAAGGTGCGAATGTCAGCATGAATTTGCAAAGGCTGAGGAGAAATACTCTGGGTCCTAATGCGCCACCCTAAATACCTCCAAGGGGGTTGGCGTTGAATTTTTTCAGGAGAAACACAAAGCCCTGCTCGGGTTACAGCAGCAGTGACAAGGGCTAGGGCTTCCTCCATGATTTCTTGTTTTTGTGCTGCAACAAGGATGTCATCCATGTAATGATATAACAAAGCAGCAGGCATTTGTTGACGAATGGGGTTAAGAACTTTTGCTACAAACCACATACAAATCGTGGGGGAGCATTTCATGCCCTGTGGAAGAAAAAGCCAATGAAATCTCTGCAAAGGGGCTTGCATATTTAGGCTTGGAACAGAAAAAGCAAATTTAGGAGCATCATCAGGATGCACAGGAATATCAAAAAAGCAATCTTTCAAATTAATGACTGTTAAATGCCAGTCTTGGGGAATCATAGTTGGGGAAAGCAAACCAGGCTGAAGGGTCCCCATGTCTTCAATGACATTATTGATTTTTCTGAGATCTTGGAGCAAGCGCCACTTGCCAGATTGTTTCTTAATAACAAACACAGGTGAGTTCCAGGGACTGGTAGAGGGGACTATACGTCCCTTTTGCAGTTGCTCTTGGACAAGGTCAGTGAGTGCGCGTAGTTTGGGCAATGGAAGGGGCCATTGATCCACCCAAACAGGTGTCTCAGTTTTCCAGGTCAATTTTGGGGTGTCATGCGCCTCAACGGCCCCAATTAAAAATCTGACTGCCTTTTAATTCCCCATTGGGAGAGCACATCCCGTCCCCACAACACCATGGGCACAGGCAGTACAAATGGCTTTACAGAGGCTGTGCGACCGTCAGGTCCTGTCACGTGAATGATAGCGCGACTTTGTTGACTGTAGCTATTTCCCCCAATTCCAGTGAGGGTTTGTGGCACCTCGGTGAGGGGTCAAGTGGGGGGCCACTTGGCCTGAGAAACGATGCTTACATCTGCGCCTGTGTCTAAAATTCCCGTGACTGTCACCTGTTGTCCCCGCAGTGACAGGGTACATTTATAAACAGGACGTTCATTAGAAGTTTCTTGCACCCATAATATTTCTGGGGTTCCTATGGAAACAAATCCTCCCTTTCTTGTGTCACACCCTGCTACAGGGGGTGTCAAATTGCATGGAAAGAGAATTAATTGTGCAATGTATGCACCTTTTGGAACAGTACAGGGTGGAAAGGGAGTCCAAGCCATGATTTTTATTTCCCCTACAGAGTCTGAGTTTATGACTCCTGGCAGGACAAAAAGTCCTTGGAGGGTAGTTGAGGACCTACCCACTAGCAAGGCACTCGTCTGAGGTCCTGGTGGGCCAAAGATTCCTGTAGGGAGCAAATGAACAGTGGAATCAAGCAACATCACTGTGTCTGAGGTTGCCAAGTCCAGGCCGGAGCTGTCTGTGGTTGCTGGGCGTAGACTTGAGATGACCCTTGGCTGGGTATTATCAGTGGCTGCTCCTGCAGGGCTGGCAGAGCCGGAGCTGGCATCTGCGGCTGGAGCTGTATTGCACAGGAAATAGCAGTATCCTGGAGAGGGTCCTTAAATCATATGGTGTCATGGTGTGGGCAGCAAATACAGAGTCAAGCAAGCTTGCAAAATGCGGTGAGCCAATACCATGTTCTGTAGCTGCACGGCGTAACTCTTTAATCTCCGAAAAAGACAACTGTTCCCAGTGGGCAGCCCGCTTTCTAGTCCCTGTGTATATCACCGGTGCTACGATTCTTTCGGCAGCTTCTAAATCGCCCTCTCTTAGTGCTTGTTGTTTTAAGCGGAGCCAGTTGTCATGAGGGTCAGGGGGATATAAATCAGGCTCCTTATCAGTATCAATAGGTCCAGGATCAAAGGGATCCTCCTCCGGACTGTCACTGTCTTCATCATAGTTAGCAGCGAAAGCCTTTACAGAGCGCAGAGGGGTCGGGTGCAGGGGGCCCCCCTTCTTTTTCCCCTCTACACATGGAGCTGAAGCAGCAGAGGTTTGTTGTGGCGGGGGGCCGGTGAGGTGGATAAACACTGGGAAGCAGTATCATCGGTATTTAAAGAATTTCGAGACTCCTCCGACGAAGCGGAGGAGCGAGCAGCAATCTGGTTATTAGCAGCAGTTTCTTCAGGTGTTAAGGTAGTCTGAGAGTCTGCATCAGCAACATAAGGTTTCTCTGCCTTTTGGGAATTTCCTTGAGCCTTCAAGGCTTCAAAGGTTACTCTCCAAGAGGGTAGCATTTGTGCAGCGGCTTTGTTTCCTTTCGTGGCCAAGTCCCATAACTTAACTCCTGCTGTGTCCCACAGATCTGATGTAAAGATCGTGGATTCTGTGACTCCTGGGACCTCTGCCGCTACCCAACATAATATAAGTTTTAAATCATGCGAAGGCAGAGTTTTATCATGCTGTTTTAGCAGTTTAAGCATAAGTTCATAAACGTCTCTTTCTTGGCCAGAAATCCCCTGGCCCATAGTTCCCTGCAGCGTAAAACCCCAAACCCAGCAGGGGTAGCTCACCTCCTTTTCTCGGAGAACGCCGGCCGGCTTCCCGCTTCCTTTCAGCGGCTTTTCGTTCAGCAGGGCTCGCCACCCGGTCGCCTGCCTCGTCACCCAGCTAGGCGATCATCGCTCCTCACACGAGGGCACCATTTCATGGCGACCATCAAAGAGATGGGACTCCATAGATTGCTCATATGAATGACATTTATTGATTCTTCTGGCTGTGCTTATATACCCTTGTTTTATATAACAAGTAATATTTGCCAAGTGATATTGCTTAACATATGCCTCATACTAACTAACACAGGTATGCCTAGAATGCACTATCACAGCATTTTTCTCAAAATCTTGCTTCTCTTTGCCAAGGCTTGAGGCCAAGCGAATCCACCCCTGTCATGAGCTGAACAGTACTAGCAGTATGGCTCTCTAGGCCCTGCAGGCCCACAATCGGGAATTCATTGGGGAGAGCGGATTTCTTGAATATTGACCCCAAAAAATCTTTTCTGTTCAATCCTTTCTGCCTTCAACATCAAGGAATACTGGATGGTCTTGGAGGTCTTTTCCAAACTCAGTGATTCCACGAGTTGCATTTTCTCTGGCCCAAATGTTTCTTCCACAGCCAAATGGTGATGGACTGGGACAAAGACCAAGATTCTGGAGACCGTGGGTGGAAACTCCTCCAAAAAAGGTTCTTCCCTCCAACTCAAGCATGAGGATCCTCAGCTGGCATGGACACGGAAATCCTTTTCTCTCAGCCTTGGTTTTCTATTCATTTCTCTTCATTCCTTCAAAACACCTGAAAATGGGGTAAAAATAAAGACATTGAACTGAGAGATGGATGGGGACATGGGGGACATTATATGGATGGAAATATGGTGAGGACACAGCCGTGGGTGAGGACACGGTGGAACATGGCCAGTGACATGTGGAGACATGGCCATGGCCATACCATGGGGGGAACTGGCAGGGGATGTGGAGGATGCTGGGTTTGAGGGAGTTGAAGGTTCCTGGGAGGGACTTGGGGGTTGCAGAGGGCTTTGGGGACCCAAGGCCGAGCGGCTCTGGCTGCGCTGGGAGACCCTGGCAGAGGTTCTGGGGCAGCTGCTCAAGGATCCCCTGACCTGGAGCCCCAGCCAGGCATTGGGCTCCTGGAAGGGAATGAACATCCTTCTCCCCAGGAAGGAAATCCCAGCACCTCCAGGGAGTTGGGAGCAGCTGAGAGGCCACAAGAGGGAGGGGAGAGCCAGACAGAGCTGTCCCTCTCCAGAAGTGCACACCAGAAATCCCGAAATTCAGGGATTCCTCACACAAAAAATCTGCCAGGAGCTGCCTGAATTGAGGGAAAGGAGGGATGGGACCTTTAAATTGAGAGCTGCCTGGAACCCCCAAAACCAAGCACAGGGGAGGAGGTTGAGGACTGGGGGGACTGTGGAGAGAAACAATGGACTCTACACGATTCAGTGTGAATCAGGCTGAAGCCGTATTTTTGATGAACTACTGCCCCAAATACACAATTCTTGCTTTCCCTACACACAGTCGTGCATAATTATTATTGGTTAAGGCCTATTTTCACACACTACTTTATGCTTTATGATTGGTTCTTGTATGTGTGTCACATTGTCTGTCGTGGATGTCACAACTGTCCTTCAGTCTGCATTCTCTTATCCTTTTCTTCCTTTGCTTATTCCTTGTTCCCATCCTCCCCAATGCAGCTTGTTCCTTTCTCTCAACCCTCCCATGGACTTTTTCCCCTGTGGACGTGCTTCACTCCTTCTGTGTTACGTGCTCTGGTTCTTCCATTTCATGGCTGTTTCACGATATGTCCATTTTCTAGTAAAAACATGGTTTCCACAGTCAGGCTCGGTGCTCCGAGCTCGGGGCCTCCCTGGCCGTGCTCAAGGATGAGGAAATGGTGAGTGAGGGGCTGCGGGCGCTGTGGGGTGGCAGAGGGGAGCCTGGGGGGCTCCTGGGCCAGGCTGGGTGCTCGTAGGGCCGGGGGTGCAGCCCTGCCCCGGGGCCTTGCAGGGAAGGGGCCTCGGGGTGCGGGGGAGCCCCGGGCATCCCCCGAGGGGCCGGGGCAGCTCCCGCTGCCGGCTCCTCTCCTTCCCAGCAGTTCCTCTTCCCCCTCTGTGGGAGCTACATCCCTGCCAGGGGCTGCACTGGGGACACGGCAGCAGCTTCAACTCCTCGTGAGTCCCGGGAGCCGGGCAGGGCCTGGAGGGCACGGGGGCACAACGTGTCCTCCTGTGATACCAGCGCTGTCTCTGCTCCTCCTTGCAGGGCCGAGGTCCTGGGCGATGCAGAGTGTGTGTTCCTTGGAGAGGGTAAATTCAGGAGCGGGACCTGCTCAGATCCACGGCTGGATCTCTGCAGCAGGGCCCAAACTCCCCTGCAGCAGGGGATGCAGAGAGGACCTTCTCCGTGCTGGGCAGGCTCAGCTTTACCTGGGCTGCGGCTGGGGGTTTCTTGCTCCTTCTTGGACCATCCCAGAACGATCCTGTTTCTCTAACACCACATATTTATAGAGTAACCCTGTAGATTGATCTATAGGTAAAGACAGATATGGATATAGATGAATATAGATGTAAAACCTGGGCTTCCACAGGAATGTGTCCTTGGTTGGGGCACGCTGCCAGTGATGCCAAGGTTGTGATTTGACCCCACAGGGGCCATTCCCTTTAGAGTTGGACTCCACGATCCTTGTGGGTCCCTTCCAGCTCACAAGATTCTGTCAGTCTTTGAAGTGGCCTCGTGTGACCCCCACCAGCACTTACAGTGCCAACGGTGTTGTGGTGGTTGTTTCCCCAATTATTTTGTTACTTTTGCATTAAATATTTGTGAAGTGCCCCTGCTGCCCCTTGTGTCCCCTGGGCACCGACAGCCCCATCCCTTGCCCTGCTCCCCCTCCCACCTTCCATCCCGGCTGGTGGAGCCTTGGAGCTGCCGTGGGGCTGTGGGGCTGCCCCGGGGGCTGCGCCCCGAGCCGGGGCCCCTTCCCAGTGCTCCCAGTCTGCCCATCCAGCCTCCAGCAGCCAGCTCCCCCTCCCCGCTCACCTGTGGGACACTCCTGGGGCCGCGCCGGACAGAGCGGGTGATGACCCTGTGCTTCCCCTGCTGCTTTTCTTCTTCCTGCTCCTCCTCTTCCTCTCTCCCTCCTCTTCCTCCCGCTCCTTCCTCAACCCTCCTCCTCCTCCATCCCTTCTCCTGCTCCCCCCGGGCCCAGCGCCCACCCGTGGCCCCCCTTTTCGCAAGGCGGTCACATCCCGTGGGAGGAGCCGGGATGGAGCCGGGGCAGGTCGGGCTGGGGCAGTGCTGGGCTCTGGGCCCGGTCTGGGCGCCCCCCACGCGCCCCCTCCCCAAATTCCCCTGGCAGGGGGGCTCGGGGGGGGTGCCGGCGCCTTTTGGGGTTTGCAGTGCTGCGCACTGATTGGCTGCAATTTTTAGGGGGATATTTTGCCAAGGCTCTACCTGGTTACTGATGGCGACACAAAAACACCGTGCTCCCACTGGCTGAGCACTTTTTGGGGTGCTGCGCCCCCACTCCCAATCCTTTCCAGGTCACCACCACTATACTGAGAGCAGCACCGACCCTTCCCAGGGTTCCAGGATCCCGAGGCACCATGGATGGAGCACGGAGCCTCCCCTGGGTGCTGCTGCTGGCCCTGAGCCTGCCCGGCCTTTGGGGGGGTCCAAGGTGGCCTTTGGGGGGTCCTGGAGCCACAGGGTTGGGATCTGGGGTGCCCTGGATCCTTAGGAATGGAGGCACCGGGAGGGATAAGAGGGTCCAACCCTCTTTTTTCAGGACTTTTTTGGGGAAGGGCGTTGTCCCATCTTCCTCTTTTTTCAGGGTTTTTCCCTATTCCATGATTTTTGGGGTTGGGAGTGGTCAAACTCCTCTTTTTCCATGATTTTAGGCGTCTGGGATTTCCTCAAAACCCCTGTTCCCAGGATTTTTGAGCAGCTGGGTGTCTCCAGACCCCCCTGTTCGCAGGGTTATGAGGGGCTGGCTGTGTCCAAACCCCACTGTACCCAAGATCTGAGGAACTGGGCATTCCCAAATCCTCTTGTCCCAGGATTTTGGGAGGTTTAGTGTTCCCTAACCCCCCTGCTCAGAAGATTTCAGGGACTTGAAGGTGCCCAGATCCCCCTGTTTCCAGGATTTTTGGGGTCTGCCTGTTGCACAACCCCCCATTCCTGCAATTTTCAGTGCTGGGAATGCCAAAAATCTCATTTTTTCATCATTTTTACCTGCTGGAGCTGCCCAGTCAAAGATATCCAGCAGCACCGGTGCACCCCAAAATGGTGATGGAAATGTGCAGGGGCTCAGGTGTGCCCAAAAGCGAGGCCCCAGCTGAGGGCGTTCTCTGCTTGGCTGAGCACTGCCTGAGGGCCGGGGCTGCACCAAGGGGGGACACCCTCCTCCAGTGGGGATGTCACAAAAACAGGGGACCCACACAAGCCCCTTGCAAACAAGAGGGGTGGGATGGCTCTGCCTGGATGCTGGGAGACACCAAAACTGCTCTGTCCCTGCCCTCTGCATAGGGACAGGAAATACAAGGAAAGGCCCAGGAGCTGAGAGAAGGATCGGGAGAGATCCTGCCCCGAGCACCGGCACGGGCACAACAGACCCAGCCTGGGCACAGGGAGGGAATTTATTACCAACCAAATCCCAGCAGCACAAGGAGAAGGCAAAGAAATCTCGCCAACACCTTCCCCCCACCCAGCAGGGATCACCTGGAACGGGGGTCACCAGGGCTCTGCCCTACGGGGGTCACTGGGGATCATCCAACACCGATCCTCCCATGGGGGATGGAGCTGGAGCAGCACACGAAGCTCTTCCCGCACTCGGGGCACTCCCAGGGCTTCCCTTAGCGGTGCCTCCGTTGGTGTCGGGTCAAGTTAGAGCTGCTGGAGAAGCTC
>JACBWW010002202.1:0-10121 GCA_020086605.1 Lanius collurio | reverse complement strand
GCTCTCGCTCCCACAGCGGCTCTCTCCAGGTGGATCCTCATCTCTGCGGCACGGGGGGAATAGCAGTGCTGGGAGACAGCAGCAGGCTCAGCACCATCCCACTCTGGCAGCTGCTGAGGAGGCGGCACACGTCCTGCTCGCCTGCAATCCTCCAAAAGAAAGAATGCATGGGAAAGTTTAGGCCCAGCTCTGAGCACAGGCAGCATGGCCTGGGCATAGCAGTAGTGGGGCAAAGCGGACAGGAGCCTTCTGCAACTGACTGGTGCTTTCTGCTTTCTCTGCCCAGAGTGCCAGGAGCTGATCCGATGGTGTTTATCCGTGCACTCCTGGGAAAGGCCCTCATTAGAAGACCTGTTGTGTGATCCTTGGGTGCAGGATATTCATGTGCCATAGGAGAAGGGAGAGAGCCACAGGCACGCTTTGATGCAGGGAGCCGGTGAGTCACAGCTGCAGCCGTGCCTTGGCAAGAAGAAGCAAAGGAAGGCAGAGTTTTTGCCCTGCCTGTATTGCTGCCCAGGGCTCCTCAGCTGGGAACAGCAGCCCTGCTGCTGGAGCTGAGCTGCTCTTCCCAGCACTGGTGGCTGCCGTGCAAGCTGCTTTTGCTTGTCCTGCTTCACTGACAGCTGGGCCCTGGGCAGAACACTGGCAGCCTGCTGCCAGCCCAGGGAAGAAGGAGCCCCTGGAGAAGCTGTGCCAGCTGCAGCTGCTGCTGCTGGAGACATGGAGGGCGACATGGAGGATGACAAGCTCTTCCTCCACCTGGAGAGCTGAAGATGATGGGCTTCGATTGTGGCACCTTCTCCAAAGCCTGGCTCCACAGCGAATTTGCAGATAAATCCACAGGTGGGGGGAGGCTCCCAGATTTGGGCATTGCACAGCCTGGCCGGGAAGCAAAGGTTCCCCCCCTTGCTGGGGCGGATGCAACCAATTCTTCATTCGGCTGCCAAGCTGCTTTTTGGCAGGGCTGGAGGGATGGGCCGGACTGGTTTTGAACTGGGAATTGTCTCCTGGCCCTGCCAACAGCCCCCAGCACCCACCGTGCCCCAGGCTGGGGCTGGGGCAGCCAGCCTGACACAAACAAAGCCCCGTGGCGGGAGCAGAGGTGGGACTGCAGAAGCTGTGCACGGGCTGCTTTGCTTTGCAGGCAAGGAAGGGCTTGGGCTGCTCCACTGCCCTTGTTTGCTTTGGGCTCACTATGACTTTTGGGTGGCAGTGCAGGGGGAAGGGAGAAAGCATGGGCTTCCCTGGCCTGTGGGTGGATTTTTCCCTTTGCATGTAGGGCTTGGGCCTTCCTCACATCCCTGACAGAGAGAAGATTTTTTACCTTTTTTTGTTTCTCTTTTTTGTCTCAAAACTCTTTTCACTGATCTGTTGTTTGTTTTCCCAAAGGAAGCGTTCTAGGTGGTGTCCGGTCTGGATGGGGAAGTGCTGGGGAGCAGCTGCGGCGTGGCTGGGACGTGCCCTTGGAGAGGGCTGAGGATACCGTTTGGGAGCAGCTTTTCTTCCGGCGGCTGTGGCGTGAGGTGGGTCCCTGTGCTCTTGGCACGGCTGGGATAAGGGCTTTGGGGAGACGGCAGCGAGCGCAGCAGCATCCCGCTCTGGGCAGCTGCTGAGGAGGTGGCTGTGCCACGGCTGGCTGCAGGCTGGGCACACATCCTGCCCTCCTGCTCTCCTGCCAGGGCAGCGATGCCGGGCAGCTTTGGGCAGCGCTCTGAGCACGGCCAGCACGGCCTGGGCACTGCGGGCGGCTGGGACAAGGGGGACGGGAGCCTTCAGCTGACGGGTGCTTTCTGCTTTCTCTCCTCGCAGCCGGGCTCTGTGGATGCTGAGGCTGCTCTGGGCTCCGCCGGGGCTCTGCTGGGGCTCAGCCCCGGGCCTAGAGAAGCCAAAGAGGAAATGCTGTGACCAGCAGCAGAGACGTGCTTGAGCATCCTGGCAATGCAGCTCAAGTTTGCAGAGCCTGCACCTCCAGGGGAAAACAGGACACCCCCCAAAAATAAACTTGTTCAATAGCTTCTGAAATGAAATCAATCTGGGATGACCCCCAATGACATTTTTCAGCTTGCTCAAGCTGTAGCTCTGCTCTTCCCTGAACAGTTCTCTCCCCCACCTGCCTTTTGCTTCACAACTGGGCTGGTCTGCCTGGGCTCTGCCCAGGATCAGTCCAGCGAGCTCCAGTCCTGTTTCAGCTCTTTGTATTTTGTTTGTATTTCTTTTTATTTCTTTGTCGTGATTCTTATTATTATCTTTGTATTTGTTGACCCTAAAAATACCATTAGAAATCACTTTCCCTCAAAATAAATACATTTTGGTTTTAGTAATTAACCACAGGTAGTCCCTGCTTAAATGACTTCTGTGTGACTTATTCTGCAGTTTTCTCCTTTACAACACCATCAACCATCTCTCTTAAAATTGAGATCCCTCACTGGAAGCAGGGAATTCACCTGAATCCCCTCCTGGGAACCCCCTGGATCCTCCTGGACTCCCCAGGACCGTCCCCAGCCACGCCCTGGGACCCCCGGGCCGGGCTGGGCTCAGCTCCCGGGCCCTGCACTCAAACTCTGCCTGGAACCCGCTGGGTTCGGCCCGAAGCGGGGAAAGCTCCGGGAGCAGCGGATCCAAATTTTCCTGCGGCTGCGGGGCCCCGCCCCCGAGGGAGCAGGACCGGGCACTGTGACCCCGATCCCTGATTCCCAATCTCCTTCCCTCTCTCTCTCCTCTCCCTTTCCTTTGGGTGATCACAAATCCCAGAGCGGCCGCAGAGCCCCGTGCCCCGTTCGGGTTTCCCAGCAAAGGGAGGCCTGGGGCTGAGGTGCCCCGGGATGGCCGGGAATGGGGTCGGGGGTCCCTGGGCTCAGGGAAAAGGGGGATCCAGGGGCTGGGAGAGGTGGGTACCCGGAAAGGGGGTGCAGGGGGATGTTGGTGCAGGGTAAGGGGGTGCAGGGGGGTCCCGGAGCTGGGGAAGGAGATGCAGGGGGGTCCCAGTGCCCAGGAATGAGATGGGGGGGCAGGATCTGCGAAACGACAGCAGCTGCTGGGACGGGACCGGGACAGAGAGGGACAGGCTGGGATGGACCGGGACAGACTGGGACACCGGGATACACCAGGACTGGGACCAGAACCCACTGGGAGCAGAACTGGGGCATCAGGGATCATACTGGGATATACTGGGACCACATTGAAGGCTACTGGGAGCATGCTGGGGACAACTGAGACGTACTGGGAGAGACTGTGAGTGGTTTGGATCATCGTGGGACTGACTGGAATCATGCTGGGAGTGACCAGATCTAAAGTTGTTATTCTGGTCGGGGGGTTTTCCCCGGCCCGGGCTGGATGGGGTCAGAGGCTCCGACCCAAGAAGCCGTAGCGAACCCAGAGAGGTGATCCCGTGAGGAACCGTCTCCCAGGGGGTCGTGGCTTCTCTCAGCCTTCGCCCGGGGTTGCCTGCAGAGGATGCCTGGCTCAGCAGGCTGTCAGCTCTTAGTTCAGTGATTTCAGCTCTGCTCTGCGAGGCAAAACCCCCCTGGCCAGGCCCGGATAGAGAGAGAGGAGGAGACTCTCTGGTGGTTCCGCAGAAGCAGCTTTATTTTTGCATCTTCCACGAAGGGGTGACCAGAGACGAAATCCTCCCCGACTCGGGGCAGAGGGGTCTCTTTTATGGGGGTACAGAGGTGGGCGTACAAGGGTAAGAAACCAATGGGTATTAGGGTATTTTACATACAGTTTCCTAGAGGATCTTGGATCTATCTTTTCTAACTAAAAAGGCTCTTTGTTTCCCCAAGAGGGGCCTGGAGGGAGATAGTGCTACCTCCTTATCTCCAGGCCTCCCTGTCAGGGCAGGGAGTTTGTCAGACCCCGTATCTGGAGTTGTTGCAGCTGTCTTATCTAAACAAGGCCTTCCTGCCAAGACAGGGGCTTGTCAAACCCCTACATCTCCCCCGTCTATATTTAATAAAAAGACATCTCCAGCGGTTCTCTTGAAACAGCGTAAAAGACAGGAGAACATAAGTAACACAATAAGAATGACAATGAATATCCACAAGACACCCTTAATCAATGAAGCAATCCATCCCGTTATTCCCCATTGTCCAAAAAGTTCATCAACCCAGTCTAGGCTCTTGTCTACTTTTATGTCTTTCACCAATCCTTCTAGCTTCTGGATGTTCGCATGGATGGATGTAGAGTGCGAAGAAAGGTTGAAGCAGCACATCCCTTCAAAGTCTTGGCAGCCATGTCCATGGGCAAGCAGTAGGTAGTCTATCGCTGCTCGATTTTGTAGGGTTGCCTGTCTGGTGGTCTCCCCATCTTTCAAAAGATCACTCAAGGCAGCAGATGTTGCATTAGCCTGCTTACTAAGCCAACACCCCAAGTGGTTTATATCACCAAGGGCTTTTAGTGCAGCTAACCAAGGAGTGAATATGGAAGCCGCAACTCGCCCTGCTTTATTCCAGTTGTAAATGTGACTGTCACAGTTTTCATCAAATTCAGTAAAGGATCTCTTTTGGCGTGTTGTTACATTTGTTTGTCTCCAATTGTGTAGTAATGTGATATTCGGGGTGAGGGTAGAAAGCTTGCCAAGGCTACAGGGACCCCCTTGGAGGCGTGCGGGGATCCCGGCCCATACTCTGTCACCGCAGATAAGAAACATCCCCCGCGGCAACTCCTTGGGGTGGAGAGTGGACACAGAGAGACTGTGACTGGTGTAATTGCACCAATCTTGACTATTATAAGCTTTGTTAAATGGTGATATGTCTTTTCTGTATGTGTTTTTCACATGGTCAATTCCTGGCCAATTTTGGCTTTGCTGTTTAAAGTAAAATTTGACACAATATGTTGCTTTGGAAGACCCCAATAGGTTTAATTCTTGGGGCTCATCTCGAGCATTTGGCAGAATCTTTGTCCACTCATCCCAAGTATCTACCGGGTTGGGCCTCTTACCTGTGGTGCGGAGGAGCTCTGTGTTGGTGATGGGCCAGTCATCTGCTACGAAGGGAATTCCCACCAGGCATGTGGAAAGTGGGTTGTCTACGCTACCCATGGACAGGCACAGGTTATCTTGTTTGAGTGTCTTTGCTAGAGTCACCCAAACGTTATGGCTAGGCTGTGAGACAACCCAGCTGAAGGCATGTGGCACGGTGCAGAGCATCCAGGCAGCGGTGAGGACAGCGTCAGCGTGGATGAAATTCATCTTTGGAGAGGGATGGGGCTTCTGAGAGGGAATATAAGCAAAATTTGTTAGCTTTGAGAGGGGAGGGTTTCATGGTTTAGGGAGGTTTGGTAGGGATTGACAGAGGGGAACATTTTAGGGTAAGAGGGTGGTAACATATACATTGGGAATTAACTATTTGATCAGACAGTGCCTAGCCTATGGCTTGGCTCTTGCTGCAGAATCTTGTTCTGCTTTTCTGCTTTGTCTGCTGTCGTGTCATGGGACGATCTTCTCTCTGGTTTGTGGTTGTTCGGCGACGTCTCCGTCTCCAAGCAGAACTGGTCTGGTTCTGGGGAGGTCCTGTGTTTGACTCAGGAGAATTCTTGTTGTTGTTTGTGGGAGCAGGGCCTAGGTATGGCTTTATATTTTTTCCTGGAAACCATTTCAGGCCCGATGGTAGTTGTACACAGGCATACCCTCTCCCCCAAGTAATCAATTGGAAAGGCCCAGAGATCTGGTGTGTTTCTGGGTCCTTCACCAGCACTGGTGGTTTCTCCGTCAGCTTGGCTTGAGTTGAATTTGAGAAGTGGCGGAGTACTGGGGGGTCTGGCTCTGTTGATGTACCATTTAGGAAGTTGATGACATAGAGGGCTTTGCAGAGTCTTTCAACAGGAGACAAAATTTCTGTGTCTCTCCATTGCTGATTGAGAATTCTTTTAATGGTTTGGTGAGCCCTTTCAACAATGGACTGCCCTGTAGGATTGCTTGGTATACCTGTCTTGTGTTTTACCCCCCATTGGTTGAAGAAATCTTGCAACTTACGGGAGGTGTAGGCAGGTCCATTGTCTGTTTTGATTTCTTCAGGAACTCCTAGGGTGGCAAAGGCTAGGAGAAAGTGTTTGATGGCGTAGCTGGCAGTTTCTCCTGTGTGAGCCGATGCAAACACTGCTCCAGAGAAAGTGTCCACTGACACGTGCACATACTTAGATTTCCCAAAAGATGGGAAGTGGGTTACATCAGTTTGCCACAATTGGCAGCTGTTCAGTCCATGGGGGTTAACCCCGGTGCCCATAGATGGTATTTGGTAGTTTTGGCAGTTCGGGCACGTTGCGATGATAGCTTTCGCTTGATCTTTCGAGAGCTTAAACATTCTGACGAGGGCAGGCAAGTTTTGATGAAAAAATGCATGTGACAATTTCGCCTGGGCGAAGATGTCGGGAATGTTTGCAGTCTCTGCTGGCATGGCCAGTGCATCTGCTCTCCTGTTCCCTTCTGCAATGGGGCTTGGGAGGTCAGTGTGTGACCTCACATGCATAACATGGTAAGGTAACTTTCTGTGGGAAATTAAATGAATTAATGTAGAAAGCAACTGGTATAATTTTGGATTGGAAACCTCTTTGAGAAAAGCATGTTCAGCTCTCATAGCTATACCTGCTACGTAAACTGAGTCTGTAACGAGATTGAAAGGTTCGTCTTTGAATTTTTCAAAGGCTCTGACAACGGCTGCTAGCTCAGCAATCTGTGGAGATCCCTCCACTACTTGGACATCAGATTCCCATTTCTGAGTCTTTGGGTCTTGCCATGTTATGACAGACTTATGAGATGAGCCAGAGCCATCAGTGAAGATGGTCAGAGCTTTGAGAGGAGTCTGACTTTGGACTGATTTTGGGGTCAGATTAAAGGCTGCATCACGATTGAAAAATCTATGTTTTGGCATGTGGATGGAAATTTGGCCTGTATAGCTATCTAGGGCAAACTGGAGGCTCTCATTGGTCTGGAGCAAATGCTTCAGATCTCCAGTGGTCAATGGCAAGTATATGCATGTGAACTCACACCCTGCAAGAGAGCGGAGGCGAGTTCTGCCCTTTTTAATTAAATGTGCCATCATTTCTTGGGGGGTGGTAATTGTCTTTGTAGGTTGATTGCTTGTAAAAACCCATTCAAGTATTAGCAAAGTGTCTCTAAGTTGAGGGTCCCACTGAAAAATCAGTCCGTAGTAACGGGGGCCCTTACCCAGGACAGCAAACAGGAGAGGCAGGCTGGGCTCGACGCGATGGGCGTGGCGTGAAGACAAGGCTTCTTGGACTTTGGTGATGGTCTCTCGGGCTTCTGGTGTGAGAGCGCGTGGAGAGTCCAAGTCTCTGTTGCCACGGAGAAGGTTGAAGAGGGGGTTGAGGTCTTCTGTTGTGACCCCCAGTAGGGGGCGTATCCAATTGATGGACCCGCACAAACTGTGTAAGTCCCTTAGAGTCTTTGGATTGTCTCTGATGGCAAGCTGCTGGGGAACGATGGTTCTCTCACGGATTTGGAGGCCAAGATAAGTCCATGGACTGGAAAGCTGTATTTTATCTTCACGAATCTCGAACCCTGCTTTTTCTATGGTTTCAATTGTCTTTTTAACAGTTTTGTCCAAGTAAGTTTTTTCTGGTGCACAGATGAGGATGTCATCCATATAGTGGTGGATGATTGCATCTGGGAACAGCTTCCTGATGGGAGACAGGATGTGGGCGACATACCACTGGCAGATGGTCGGGCTGTTTTTCATGCCTTGTGGGAGGACGAGCCAATGGTATCTTCTGAGTGGGGCTTCGTCATTGATGGAAGGGATGGAGAAAGCAAACCGTGGAGCATCTTGGGGATGGAGAGGAATGCTGAAGAAACAGTCTTTTATGTCTATGATAGCAAGCAACCAGTCTCGAGGCAGCATCGATGGTGAAGGTAGGCCGGGCTGGAGTTGGCCTATGTCTTCTATGACTTGGTTGATTTTGCGGAGATCTTGGAGCAGTCGCCATCTATTTGTGCCAGGCTTCTTCAGCACGAAGACAGGGGAGTTCCAAGGGCTGGTAGACTCGGTGATGTGGCCTTTGGCAAGTTGTTCTTCTACCAAGGCTTTCAATGCGCGCAGTTTTTCTTTTGAGAGGGGCCACTGTTTTATCTGTACTGGAGTGTCACTCTTCCAGGTGAGTGGAGGAGTGGATGGCAGCGCGCGTTTCTCAGTGGCCCCAGTCAGAAATTTTGACTGGGGATGGTGAGGGTTGCTCCCCACTGGGATAGAAGGTCTCTGCCCCATAGGGTGATGGGGGCTCTTACCACGAACGGTCGGATGGTAGCTGTCTTGCCCTCGGGTCCTTCGATGACGACGTTTTGTTTGCTCCTCATGGATATTGTTGCTCCACCGATGCCGGAGATCATGCTTTTCACTGGCTCTAGTTCCCAATTCTCGGGCCACTCGGAGCGGGCGATGATGGTCACGTCTGCTCCGGTGTCCAGCATTCCTGGACGGTAGATCCTTTCTCCATTACAGGACAAACTGAATTCAATGGTTGGTTTGTTTGAGCCCACTATCTCAGTCCACATTGCTGTCGGGTTGAGTGGAACCTGTTCTAGGCGGTTCTGTGGAAGCAAAAAGGCTTGTGCAATTGGTGTTCCCTGTGGGAGAAAAAGAGGACAGTCTGTGCAACAAAGCTGGACAACAATCTCTTGTCCAGAGTACACTGTTTGTATTTCTGGTAATACTAAAATTTGTTCTGGACCATGGAAGGTGTCACCTAGGATGAGAATGTCCCATGGGCCGTTCTGTGGTCCATATTTTCCTGTAGGGATATGATAAAAGCGGTCATCAACAAGGTTAAGTGACAGTGACGTTACCAGCTGGCGTCTGGTCCCCATCGGTAGTGCTCCGTGGGTTGGGTCTTTCTCATGTGTCCTGGGATCGCCTGGGCTGGTCCGCTGTGGTGTCTTCCATCTTTCGCAGGTGGTTCGGAGAGAAGTGGCCTTTGATTTGCTGTCGGAGCATGGGGCCTTACCGTGCTCTTTGGAAAGTTTTTTGAATGCTGCTGTTGTTGCTGCGGTCTCTGCTGCCTTTGGTAGGTGACACGATGGTCTCGGGCAGGTGGCCTTTCTGGGCAGTCCTTCATGAAGTGTCCAGGTTCACCGCAGTAGAAGCAACGGGCATTCTCTTTTGAGACTGCCATTGCAAATGCACCTGAAACCCCTTGTGCAATGCCTTTAGCAACTGCTTGGGTCATTGTGTTCTCAGGGGATGTATAGCGTGTGCAAGTTTCAACCATTCGTTCAATGGTAAGTTCAGAATCTAGGGATAAACCTCTTAGGATAGCTTTACATTGCTCATTAGCATTCACCATAGCAAGTTTACTTAAAAGTTCTTTTCGTCCTTCTGGACTCTCTGTCTGTTTGTCTAAACTCATTTTTAAACGATCAACAAACTTAATAAAACTTTCATCAACCGACTGATGTTAGCAAAGTGTTGTGTAGGAACAGAGTCATCAGGAGTTAAAAACAGTGATGTTTTTGCTGCAGTAGTTATGTCTTGTAATGCTACTTCAGGTAAGGTGGTAGCTTGGTCTAATGGCTTTTGGAGGTCACCTTCTCCAGCTAATTGTTCAATTGTCCAATCAGTCTGATTTGCATCTTTGGCATAGGCTTCAGACAATGTTTTTAAATGTCTTTTCCAATGCCTCTCCCATAACATGTATTCTGCTGAAGTAAGAATACAACTCATAATGTTTTTTATATCATGTGGTACTAATGTGTAGGAGGAGAAGGTGGCTTCCAATAAGTTTTTAAAATAATGTGATCCCCTCCCATGCTCTTTTGCTGCTTTGCAAAGTTCTTTAATTTCGTTGTATGGAATAGGTTCCCACATCTTTGTAGCTGATGGTCCACCCCTCCTCCCTTTCCCTACAATGACTGGGAATGCTGAGATCTTCTGGGATAGCTCCCAGTCTCCTGCCTTATTTGCTTCCCTGCGTGTTTGTGCCCAGCGATCATCTATGTCAGAGTCAGAATCAGAGCTGCTGGTGTCCTGTGATAATGAGCCAGCCATGGCAGGGCGGGGCTGGGCTGCAGAGGGCGCAGCGCGGGCTTTTTTAAACGCTGGCCTTGCCTTAGCCAAGGCAGGAGTGGCGGAGGGTCGGGGGGGTAGAGAGGGGTGGTGGGGGGATGAGTTTCG
>JACBWW010002201.1:0-10127 GCA_020086605.1 Lanius collurio | reverse complement strand
TCCTGACGGGATCACCTCTGCAGAGGGTTCCTCACGGGATCACCTCTCTGGGTTCGCTACGGCTTCTTGGGTCTGAGCCTCTGACCCCATCCAGCCCGGGCCGGGAGAAACCCCCCATCAGCTTAACAACTTTACCGTTCCTTCTGGGTTTCTACACAAACATTTTCACTACTGAGCAAAGGATAATCCTGACCCAGAAATGCAGCTCTGCTCCCTTCCTTCCCGCCCAGAAATGGGGTTTTCCCCACGGAGAGAAGCCCTGTGTGACCAGCCTGCCTGCCCTGCACGCCCGGATTGCCATTCCCAGCTGCTCCCCGCCCTTCCCACCCTGCAGTGCCTCACAGGCTGCCCTTGGGACACACAGGACCTGCAGCTCCTTGTTCTCACCCTGCCAGCAGAGATATAAACGTGTTCTGGGCCTTTGGGCTGGGCTTTCCTGCAGGTGTAGCCAGGCATGGGCAGTCCCAGAGCTTGCCAGGCTCTGCATCCCCAGGGAATGCCTGTTTGTGCTAATGCGTGTCTGAGAGCTGGGTCCAAACAACAGGCCTGTCTAAGGGGACAGACCTAAGACAAGCTGGACCCCAGTGAAGGTCATTCCCACCCTTCCTGTCCCAGCTAAAGCCAAACCTTTCCTGATGTGACAATGCAGCACGTTGGCAGCTCCCTCGGCCGAGCTCCCAGCCATGGAACAGCCCCAAACCTGCTGCACCCCCTGCACCAGAGCAGCTCACAAAAGGTGTTCTCAGTGAGATAAAAAGGGCAGGACTGATGGCCCTGTTTAAGCCTTTATTAAAAGTGATCAGCTCGGGTGGGGGCCCTGCCCAGCTTCGTTGCCCCCAGCTTCGACTTGGAGGAGGAGGAACTTCGGCTCTGCCACTCCCTGTGATAGAGCCGGGCCCTTGAGTGTTCCTCACGGGCCGGGGCTGTGCACGAAGGTGGATACGGAGGGGATGGTGCTGATTCGCCATCCTCAGGGCAGTGGCTCCAATAGACTTTTTTGTTACGGTGACTTCTTGGAGAACTCAAAAGCTGGCCAGGTAGTAGTTGCCTATAGAGTAGCCTGGTTCATTTTTCTTAAAAGTTTGTTGTCTCATTTTAAATTATTATTGTCTAGGGAATTTTTACTCCCAAGGGTCTTTTCAGCTCTAGTTTGCATATTCAGCCCCTTTTCTTCTCTCTTTTTTTTCTTTTTCTTTCTGTCTTTTCCTTATCTACTACTCTCCAGGCAGGCCAGCTTCGAAAGGGGTAAGGAGTGGTCGTAAATTCCTGCATTGGAATGCAAGCCCTGATAAGAGGCTGGTTTCTTCACAATTAAGTGGGGGTTTCTTTCTTAAACTGCAAGAGAGATCCTAACTTACAAAGCTACAACAAAGCACAAAATTACATTCAAACAAAGCTACAATGTAGTACAAAATAAATGGATAATTGTTAAATTGATAATCTGGTCCCTTATTTATAACACTCAGGGTGCACGGAAGCAGATCAGACCCTTGCCTGTGCTGCCCCGAGCTGCCAGCCCTGTTTGTGCCACCAGCACCGAGCACGGAGCCTCCCCCATGGCCGGCTGCGTCCTGCCAGCTCCGCGCCGCTGTCTGCGCTTCCCAGCGGCTGAAAAATTAAACAGTGCAGCAAGCAGAGTGGGAATTCGCAGTTTGTACAAGCTCAGACCGAGCCTGAAAAGCTAAGGGCATACCTGGGAACACTTTTAAAATATATAAAATTCATGAATACTTTTCAGTTTGCAGCTGAGACATAAATATGTGTAATGAGCATGTAACAGACACCTTCCCTGTGCAGCATGGATATATATCTGCTGCTTCAGCCTCCCTGGAAGCAGACTGATTTAATGTGCTTTGCTTGGGAAGTCACCCTCCTGCAAAATAAATTTGATTTCTGCTACAATCAAAAGAATTTAAACAAAATCAGCAATCAGTTCTCCATAGGTTCATTTATCCAGACATCCATTCCAGTCCTCATTTTTCAATATAGATAAATTAAACAGGGATTGTTTGAGGCAATCTTTATGATTCTCTGAGGAGAGGTGTGAAGTCTGGTCTTGGATGGGCACATCCTTCACATGGGTCATATTTCCTGAGACTGTGCTTAAATGCTGCTCTCTCTGAATAAGCCACTTTCCCAGTCATGGTTATTTGCATCTCTCTGTCTCCTAAAAGCAAAGTTCTGGAAGGGAAAGGGAAAGGGGAAAGGGGAAAGGGGAAAAGGAAAGGGAAAGGGAAAGGGGAAAAGGGAAAAGGGAAAAGGGAAAAGGGAAAAGGGAAAAGGGAAAGGGAAAAGGGAAAGGGGAAAGTGAAACGGAAACAGAAAGGGAAAAGGGAAGGGAAAAGGAAAAAGGGAAAGGGGGAAAGGGAAAGGGAAAGGGAAAGGGAAAGGGAAAGGGAAAAGGAAAAAAAGGAAAGGGGGAAAGGGAAGGGGAAAGGGAAAGGGAAAGGGAAAGGGAAAGGGAAAGGGAAAGGGAAAGGGAAAGGGAAAATTGAAATGGAAACAGAAAGGGGAAAGGGAAAGGGAAAAATGAAATGGAAAGGGAAAATTGAAATGGGAAAGGAAAAAGGGAAAGGGAAAAGGAAAAAGGGAAAGGGAAAAGGGAAAAAGGGAAAAGGGGAAAAGGGAAAAAGGGAAAAGGAAAAAGGGAAAAGGGAAAGGGAAAGGGGAAAAGGGAAAGGGAAAAGGGAAAGGGAAAAGGAGAAAGGGAAAATTGAAATGGAAACAGAAAGGGAAAAGGGAAAGGGGAAAAGAGAAAGGGAAAAGGAAAGGGAAAGGGAAAGGGAAAGAGAAAGGGAAAGGGAAAGGGAAAGGGAAAGGGAAAGGGAAAGGGAAAAGGGAAAAGGGAAAGGCAAAGGGAAAGGGAAAGGGGAAAAGGGAAAGGGAAAGGGAAAGGGAAAGGGAAAGGGAAAGGGAAAGGGAAAGGGAAAGGGAAAGGGAAAGGGAAAAGGGAAAAGGGAAAGGCAAAGGCAAAGGCAAAGGGAAGGGAAAAGGAGGAAACTCTTCCCGAGCACTCTTCCCCCACGCCCCGTCAGGAATGCCCAAGTCCCTCCTCCTCCGGGTAAGCAAGGAGGAGAGTGGCAATGTGCTCTGAAGGAAAAGCAGCTTTTGGAAGACACAGCTTTCATCCTAAGCCTGCAGTTGAAGATTTAAATAAATTCTCCTGCCAGTTTGCAGCTCCAGCCTCAGTGATCATCCAGCAGCAGAGTGGAATTGCAGAGGTGATGGACATCTGAATTCCCCTTTCCCTGGGTGATGGCCCACTGCCCCACGCTTCACACATAGTGCAGGAAAACCATTACAGAGCATAGCCCTTGGCTCAAAAAAAAGACAATTTTAACCATCCTGCTCTCTTCATGATATTCAACCCATCAAAAGTAACCTCCTGCTACCTCATTTTGTTGCATGATTGATTAAACAATGGAATTTGGATGCTTTTCATGAAAGAGAAGTTGGAAATCACATTTCTTAATTCAAGACCTGCACACTTATTAGTGCAGTGTGACAGCCCCACGTAACCATGATTTTTCAGCAGTCTTTAGTGAACAAAGTTGTCTAACAGTTCTGGCCACCACTGAATGCTCACATTGAACAAGTCCTGAATGTCTTTTTCCATCAAATGCTGCTGTTGTAAGGTTAAAATGCTGAAAACAAGGACATCTCAAAGGATATTTATTGTGAAGAACAAGCTTCTTTTTCACCTATGTTACTAAATAAATTGCTTAGTCCATTCCATTCACACTGAAAATTTTAAACACCATTTCTAATAAATTTTAGACAAACACATTGAAAATTTCATCTGCCGTGTGAAATGCAAAACTGCCTAAACTTACCTACTCCTGTCACAAATGTAAAAAAAAAACCCTCACAGGATGCTCAGAAAATACCAGTTAAGCAAATATTTCACACCACTACCTTCATTTCAGCAAATGCCCAACTTCAGCATAGACTGTCACATATTTTATCCAGAATGAAGGAGACTCACCTGCCCAGAGAGATCAGGGTTTGGAGGCAGCTGGAGGAGGTCAGAGCACAGCTCTGAATCCAGGAATTTGAACCTGAAATCTTGCACTGCTTTGGGATCTGACAACAAATTAAAAAAAAAAACCAAGTAAAATATTGGGGTTATCAGAATCCTCAAGAAAGTGTGGGCAAAGGCTCTTGGACTTGTAGGAAGGTTTATCCCACAGTAAAAAAATAATCCTCTGAAATCTGGGGAACTGTGTAAGGTCTGCAGGAACTGAGAAGTCTGAGAATTCTGTTTCATTTCCAAAAAGTAAAGCTGAAGTAGGCAGGGGTTTGTTTGTATGATTGATTGCTTTGGTTTAATACCAAATTATTATTCTAATTGTTCCTCAATTAGAAAATTCTTAATAATCCCAGGAAGTGTTGTGAATCATAATGAAAACCTTTCCCAAATTAACCTTCCCCAGAATATATCTCCTAAAGTTTGGCATCTCTCCTTCAAAGTCAGAACATTATCTAGGAAAAATGAGGTCACTGATTTGTTTCCTAATTGAACATTTGAGAATCAGGCTCCTGTTGCCCAGGAATCCAACACCAGTCAAGTTCTTCTCCCCACCTCTCAAATATCTTATATTCCATCTTGCTGCAACAATGAAATCAGTTTGTACCTGGCATTTTCCACAAGTATTCTGCATGTGTTTTCATAAAATATTTTAGCCACAATTTGGGTTAAAATTTAGGTTAACTTTGCCAAACAAATATCAACAGGCCATCTTTTGCTTGAAATCTTTTTCTTCTCTCTCCTGTCATTTTTACAAGCAGCTCAGCAGATAATTTTATGCTACTGCAGTCACACAAGGCAGATTCTAATATTGATCTGAATTTTTCCCGTGAATATGATTTGCATTCCCAGCCTGATCTACTTTTTTTTTTTTTTTTTTTCCCTCCCATAGAACATGATTTACATTCTTAGGTCTTGCTGCTTCATTTTAAAGCCATCTTGAAAAAGTCTCTTTCTAATCACCCTTCTAAATTCATGTGGGAATAACTCTTCCTACTGATGCTTAGGAGAGGAAAATTTCAAATAAATGGATGCTATTCTTGCAGACTATAATGACTGGAAACTGTATATGTTGATGGAAATTAGAGAATTTTTATAGCTTACTAATAATCCAGCTCTGGGACAGCTAATTACCAGGGCTTGCCATGTCTGAATACTGAGGGAGTGCACTCAATCTTCCAGCTCCTGTGCACAGGGAAAAGCAGCAGCAGCAGCAGCCAATGACCATCCTTGTGCCACAGCCATCTCCAGCCTAAAAAGCCACCCCACAGACAGGAGAGAGAGAGAGATTTCTTTGGATCAGACATGGGCAGGTTGGGCAAACTTCATTTCCTTGTGGCCATGGCCTCTTTCTGTTTGCCATTCCCACCCTCTGCTGGAGGGGCAGATTGATCCCAGGGAATTCCATCCCTCCATGGCCTCCCTCCTGTGGGCTCTTGCCACCCTCCCAAGGTGCTCCCAGGGCTGAGCTCTTCCTCCACCAGCCACAGAATTGCAGCATTCAGGGAACACCTTCCATTACATCCCGCTGGCAGAATTATAGGGCAGCTAATGCAATCTCAGTGGTTAATTTCCATTAATTGTACCCAAATTTAAAAGTAACTCTGGGGCAGAGTCAGTGATACTTTCTGAGTTCTTGCTCAGTTGTTCTAAGTTCATTCACTTTGCTATCTCAGTTTCTAAAAGCACCTGTGTTTTAAATTTTTCTTTTGTTGTGAGAAAAGGGCCTGCTCAAAATTCTTTCTGTTGGGTCTGAATGACAGAAAGGAATTTACCTTGTTACAACAATGGTATCATCTTATTATTACATTCCTCTTTGTCCACACATACTTTATTCACTAGAAGTGGTAAATATTACATTCATTTTGAACACAGCTGACACCTCACAATTGTCCAAAAACACTGGAAGAAGAAAACAGGAAACTCCATTTCCCTAGAATTTTTTGTAGTAGAAAATTGCACCTCACAGGAAAGACACAATGGAGAGGTTTTCTATGTCATTACTTATTTGATTTTAAGGTGTTTATTGTGATGTATGGGGAAAGGAAACTCAGGTTTTTAGGAGCTCCAGACAGGACAGACTCAGCCATACACATTTGGTGAGTGCCTCAGCAAGCACCAAACACTGAACTGGATCTCTGTTACTTAAAAACTCCCCTAAGAAGCATAAGAATTGTAAATATATACTAAACCATCATATTTAGCACCATGCCCAACAGTTTTGGGACTGAAAGCCCAGACAGTACTTATGACCAAAATTCACATTGCTTGAAGTGTTGCTGACCAACACAGGTTTAAGTGACAGGCAAATCTGTGCCATATTTCCTGCTTGTGTTAACTGAGTACTACCTTTTGCAAGCCAAATGAAGTTCTATTCATCTTTAAACATAAAAACAAAATGTATTAGTACATTTTATGCTCCCCAAGCAGTTTGAAAGGTGCAGACATTTTCCCTGAGCTCATTCCCCACTCACACCTCCCTTTATGGATGAGAAGCAAAGGCAGCTGGGCTGAAGAGAGGCTGGGACTCTGAGCTGTACAAGAGAAGGGAAATCTGCCCTGGGACAGTGATTTTGTGGGATTGGCAGGATATCTTTGCCCTCATCAGAAGCCATGTCTCAGTGCTGCTCCCTTCAGCTGTGGCCTCTGTCAGGCTGCTCAGCCATCAGCACTTTGAGCAGTGGGAGTGGGTGGAGGAGCCTGCAGATCCCAGAGTGTCCACCCAAATAAACCCCTTTGGCTGCAGGAAATGCCCTTAACCAGAGCACAGAACTGCAGCACGTGCTTTTAAGGTGGGGTTCTTTATAAAATAATAACTCTGGGCATTTTCAGGGCAATGTTCTTTGGCACAGAATAAATTATGAACAATGCAAGGTGCTCGCAGTTTAGTCCAACACCAGAATTAATGAGGTCATCTCACACAGCATTGCAGTCCTCAAATTACTCATTTGAAGTAAATCACATTTGTGTGTGCCATCATTACCAGGCTCCATGACTTCCCAGGCCTGGTGTTTGCCCAGAGAGCTGGAGCCCAGGGGTGATGCTTGCTGCCCCTCACTCCATGCAGGGTAAGAGGTGAAGAAAGGCCAGCTCAGATCAGGATTCCTGGCTGGAGATGCCCATCCCTGTGTTGGTTGGAGTGACAGACAGGATTTGCCTCCCAAACTGTGCAGCTGAGCAGGGAGAAACCTCCACCTGAGCATTCTTGGGGCTTGGCCTTTAAACCTGTGAGGTATTTCACATCACCACTTGTTAAGGAATTTACCAATATGCTCCGAGTGTTTACTGAGACCAGAGAAACCCAAGTGCCTTATCTGAGTATCACCTTTTCTTTTTAAAAGCACAAAAGTTAACATTTGGCTACAGCTACACTACAGAGCATTACTGGTTGTTTCTTATGTGTGAATTCTGATTACTTTTGTTCTAAATATTGATCTGGTTTTTTATTGCTGTTGTGCTTATGACCTCTGTTCTCACATATGGAAGGTTTTGTGTCTCCTTCCTGTTCATCAGGGCCACTTTTTGGTGTTTTTGAAGCTGTGGCTGCCCATGTCTGTGCTTTTGTTCCCTCGTTCTGTGCCACCTCTTAGATGATGGAGGTCATATAGATTTTTTTTTTATTTGATTTTGTCTTTTGGGATGCTTGGTTTCCTCACTATTTTAGGGGTTTAGGTAAATCCTCTCCTCCTCTAGCTATCATAGCACAATTAATGGGCTGATTTTCTACAAAGGTCAGTCCTTTAACAGTGCAGAGCAGCCACAGAAATAGAAATGAGGCCAGTTAACTCAGTCTAAAGGAACTGCACATTTCTGAAAAGACTTTACCCTGCCAGTCAGATTAGCAGGGAGACCTAATCCTCTGAAATACTGATTGCTCCAGTCTCTCCCAGGTAACCAGCCACAGGACCAAAGGAAATGGCCTCAAGCTGCACCAAGAGAGGTTTGGTTTGGATATTGGGAAAAATTCCTTCACTAAAAGGATGGCCAGACATTGGAACAGGCTCTTTTGTGCAGGAGTGAATTTGTATGTCATGCATATGTCATCACACACAGGATTTTTATTTATTTTTATATGTATCTATAAAGCAAGATATAAAAAGCTAAAAGTCCAGCAGCTACATACCTGAATATGGCAACACAGGGTTGCTGTTTGTATTGTGTGAGCAGTTTTTAGGAAATCCAGGGATTCTGGAAGAGTTCTAATCCATGCATTTGGTAGTCTCACATGACAGCCCATCTGCATTAGTGGCACACCAATGCTTTGCCAAGAATTAAAATCTCAAAAGTCTTTTGGCACTTCTGAAATCATCAGCACATCTGACATTTGAGATTACAATTGCTTGAGGGGAAAAAAACCCAACTTTTCTAGAGCAGCACCAGAGTAATTTCAGGAACAGCTCTTAATTTGCTAAGATGCATGGAGGGAAGAGAGGGGCTTGGGCCCCAACAACTAAATATTGAGTTTAGAGTTGGGAAAGGCTCTCAAGTGCTCAGAGCTACTTGTTCCCATGTAGGCTGCTCAGAAGTGTCTGTGTATTACACAACAGCTCTGCAGAGCAGCCCAAGGGCAGGCTGGAACCATCAGCTGAAGGAGGGAATTCTCATCTTCAGGCAAACCCAGAAGTGCTGCTAATGCCAGAATTCTCACAGAGCACCACCAGGGAGGTTGGCTGGAGAAGGGAGGTGTGAGAGACAAGGCATGGGGTTCTCTCTAAAATATGCAGTGATAATTCTGTTCTTGCAGAAAGAGAGGTGTTAGGAATTACTAGATTAGAAGACTTTTAATAACCTCAAAAGGGGAGTAAAAAGTGTATGTGGAGAGGATGCCTTCAGTAAGAAAAACAAATTAGACTGATACAGGGAGTAGTCAGGACACTGGAAGATAAACTATTTTCATTTGGAAAAAAAACCTATGAACACTTGGCATATTCCCTAAAAATCATTTTGATCTGCTTCGGGGGTAACAAAGAAGCTTCTAGGAGGTGCAGTTAGATCTGTGTCAGCTCCAAATGGTTCCCTGCTGCTCTTTGTTCTCTTCCATGGTGCCCCTCTGGGTGCACAGCTGGTTTGTTTGCACACATCCCTCGGAGCAGGGCTTGTCCTGGCTCTGTTCTCACACCTCATCCGGGGGACCACAGCCCAGGAGGGGGGTTTGGCACCAGTGGGACCAGCTCAGCTGAGGGGCTGGAACAGCAGCTCGGGCAAGGACTGGCTCCACCTGGGCTCCCACAGCCAGAGACAGACAAGGCAGAGGAACCTCTGGCTCCTGGCCTGGAGGAGGCTTTCTACAAGCCCAGGAGACTGAAGGGAGGTCAGGGGAGCTGCAGCTGGACTGCAGCCCTGTCCTCCTGGATCCCTCACAGGCAGGCACAGACGGGGTGCAGGGAAATGGGAAAACGTTCTCCAGACAAGCTCCATGGCCAGGGATGTACAGCACCAGGGAATTGCATCTTTAGACTTATTCAGGTTTTCTGAGTCACAAATTAGCTCTTTTAAGAACTGATCTTTTCCCCAATTGACTTTAATCAAGTGCTTCAGAAGCTAAAAAATGTTTTAAGTGACTAGAGCTCCTAAGCAGAGAGCCCAGGGAGCAGGATAGCAGCTATTTTGTACTCTCTTTCAACAGCTTTGCTTTGCTTTTTTGCTTTGTTATTGCATTTTTATAGTTCTCAACACAAGGGAAGCACCACAGCTGTAGGTTTCACAAACAAAACGAGAGGTGCAGGCAGAAAGAGACCCTTGAGGAGACAAGTTCAAGCAAAAAGTTAAAAACATTTTCTTGACAGTGTCAACCTGATGATCTTTTAAGGGTCCACTTTGCACTGATGTCTAATGCACTTCATGTAGACAAGAGACTGATATTCTCTGAATGTCAGAATCCCTTTGTTTTCCAATCTATTGTATGAAAACAAAGCTGCTTTTACTGTTTGAACAATACCTCAGGAAAAAAAATCAACACCCTTCATAATGTAAGTCTTAAAAGAGGTTTAGTGAAATGAACTCAGGCACCACCAGTTGTGTTTTAAGGCAAATGGTCTCGGGGATCTGACTGAAACCTGCCATGAACAAACACCCCCTGTCTAAAGGGAGAGAAAAACCC
>JACBWW010002200.1:0-10128 GCA_020086605.1 Lanius collurio | reverse complement strand
TCTGACAAGGCTCTGGGGTTACTCCTGACATTAGTGAGGGGGGTCAGCGACTTTGCAGAGCACTGTTGAAATGGGTGTTGGGACCCACAGGGGTGTTTGCTCCTTGGGGTGGTTGCAAATACCAGACTGGTGGCTGCATAAGGAAAAATATTGTATTTGTGAAATGTGGTGGGTTTGTCCCTGCCCATCTTCCACTTCTTCCTGTTGTCCTCAGAGTGGTGCCTCTTCTGAAGGTCTAATACTCTGTGTGGAGTGCAGCAAAGCCTTTTTAGGGTTCCCATCCTGGGAGGAGGAAGGGAGGATAGGAGCCTAAGCTTGAGCAAATGTACAAAGAAACTTTTAGTCTTGTAGCTTTACTACTTTGCTGCAAAGTTAACATGTCACCAGAAAAAAAATCTTCTGTGGTTAAGGTTCTTTACTCTGGTTAAACTTCTATATCCTTTATATCAAATATTTTCTAGGCACTGGCAGTCAGTAGTGCATTCTTTGGGGTTTAAATTATTTTTTTTACTTGTTTCTGTCATAATTATACACATTTTTTTTTGCAGAAGATGATCTTCCTTTGTTCCAAAGTCTAGAAATTTTGAAAGCTGATTTTACTTGACTGCAAAGGATTCAGAGGACCCACAGTCAACACAGGAACCCAGTTATAATTTTTTTTTTGGGGGGGGAGCAGGATGGTTTTCTTAGTATTTATTTTCCTTGTTATTTGGACTAGTATATGAATGCCTGCATCTATCACTCAGTATGATTTCTGGGGAGTGGTGTTTCCAGCTTCCTTAGAGAGATATGAAAACCTGTGGATCTGAAGCTCTTCAGGGAGAGAGAGGTAGTGAGTGATGTATTCTGATCAGGAGCTGCTGCTCTTCAGCTGGACACCCCAGAAAGGATCTGCCCTGCTATTTGCCATGTTCAGGACCAGCCTTTCCAGCCCACAGGGATTTTGTCAGCATGCTGGGGAACTCATTTGAATCCTCTCCATGCCATGGATGTGGGAGAAATAAACCTCACACCTTTCATCTGAACGAAATAGTCATCAGTGATTCATGTATTAGTGGTTATCTCTTCTCCCTCCTCCTCAATCGACAGGAGCCGGGCACACTCAGTTCCCCAGCTTGTGCCAAGGAGTACCAACAAGGAGGAGCATCACCCAACAGAAAAGGTTTGAGCCTGATTTTACTCTTTGCTCAACTGGGAGCAACTGACAACCACTGGCTGAATATGCTGCAGCTTGGCCAAAATTATACAAAGCTCGCGGAACTTGGCACATATTAGTGTGAAAAACAGTTAGTTTGGTAATAGCTAAGTTTAGGAGGCATCCAGCTGTCTGCCAGTGATGAAGACAGAGCGTGGGAAAATGTCCCATGGAACGGGGCAAAAGCCTTCAGGGTGGGTTTTGGTTTTGAAAAATTGTTTCCCCTTTGTTAATCAATTTGTTGCTGTTCCTCAGTTCTTCCATTACTACTTTGTATAAATCTTTTGTTTGATAAAGTTGTCAAACTGCTCCGTGCATCTCATGCTTTGAATAATGAGTGTTCACAGCAGATCCCCTAAATGCAGGGCATGGCTTCTTTCATCTGTTTGAACAATCTTGCTTTCAAGCAGGAGGAAATCGCTGTGAGGCTTAGGAGCTTTTGGGAGTGCAGATGTGTGCCCAGATAAATCTGTCTGTAAAACCTTAGGATGATTGAAACATGCATCTCTCAGGTTTTATTTTCCTTTCCCCCCCACAAAGAGCAGCATATGTATATATTTAACTAATATGTGGCTTCTCAGCATTAAAGATACCCAGTGTCCTCCTGCCTGATGGAGGAAGAAAATCCAGATTCTCTGAAACCAGGATTTATTACTTGTATAGAGGACCTTTGGCCCTGGTTTCTTTTCAGTTCCCTGATCCTTGTATGTAGGGTTTCTAGATATTATAAGGAGTTTTCAAAGCAAGGGAGGATGGCAGGTTCAGGATTACCCTGAACCATGATCCACCTGGCAGCTTTTTCCACAGCTGGCTTAAATTGAGTTTAGATAGGCTGCCCCAGCCCCACATTCCCCCTGCTCTCTCTCCCAGCACCCCTCATAACCAACAGTTTGGAGATGAAATTGTTTTCCTGGTTAACTTTTGCCTGAATTGGGAGTTTTATCGTTTTTCTTACGTCAGCTGGTGCTTGGATCCAACATCATCAGGCCAGACCACGATGCATTTCATGGTTCCGTTGTCCATCATGATCTCGGCATAGAAGCACTGTGGGAAGGCAAGCCCGAATGCCACCAGCCAGATTATCCCAATGATGACTCTGGTGCTTCCAGCAGAGAGCCTGGGCTTGAAGGGGTGAATTATGGCCACATACCTGCAAGAAACAGGTAGTGCTTTTACAGTGAAATTGGCAATCTTTACAACAAATGCAGCAAGTGTAAAAACTCACCAGGACAGCACAGTGGGCTTAATCAATATAGACATTTTGATAGGTTCCAAGCCATAAATAATAAGGAACTAAATTCTTTCTGAAGAGAATGATAACAAGTCTTAGGGCAGGATATATCAAACCCACATGGATGGATGCTTCTGGTGTGAGGAGGAAGCAGTCCTTTATGCCTTCTGCATGTAGTCTTTGTAAGCATTCCCCTTATGGAATTTTTCACAGAATACCAGAATGGTTTGGGTTGGAAGGGACCTTAAAGATCACCTAGTTCCAATCCCCCTGCCATGGGCAGGGACACCTTCCACTAGACCAGATTGCTCATAGTCCCATCCAACCTGGCCTTGGACATTTCCAGGGATGGGGCAGCCACAACTTCTCTGGGCACCCTGTGTCAGGGCCTCACCACTCTCATGGGGAAGAATTTTTTCCCAGTATCCCATCTAATGCCACATTCTATCAGTGTGAAGCCATTCCCCCTTGTCCTGTCACTCCAGGTCCTTGTAAAAAGTATTCTCACTCTTTTTTTTTTTTTTTGCTAATTAGTTTTTCAAGTGCCTTACCAAAAATTGCCCACCCAAATGTGCTCTTTCTTCCTAATTATGTGCTTTTTCCCTAATTATGTCAATCTGTGATGCTTCATATTATCACAAGAGCAGACTGGGGTCTTGAGTATCCTTTACCCTGATTTTTTACCCACTGATTTTTGTGGAAAACTTGTTCTGTCTACCTCTGTCTGTGACTGCCTGAGCACTTGTGCTTGCAGCAGAGGGAAGGGCTGACCCTTCCATCCCACACCTGCTCCAAGCCCTCACAGCACATCTGACTATTGGATTACTCACAAGCCCGGGGCACTCTCTGGTTTTAAGTTCCCTGTGTGGAAATGCACGGTGTTGTAACGAGTACATAATCAATTATGCATTTCTTGTCATGCTTTCCCTATTCTTTGTCATGGATGTTACAAAAGCAAAATAGAGTGGAAAATGCCTATTGCCTCCTAGTTTCTGTAGCAAAAATCTGACAAATTGTGCTGTCTCTTGGCCAGGCTGTTGGTAGGGAGCTCTGCCCAGCCACTGCTGCAGCACAGTGAGCAATCCAGGGCTGCACAGCAGCAGGACCTTATTTAGCTATAAAATTTCCATGTCACCTCACTTTTCTTTAGCTTGCCACAGGCAGTGTTACACAGTGTTCGAGTCTGGTCAGGGAGGAATCCACTGGTGGATATTCTCCAGAGTATTTGCCCACAGAAGTGCCTGAAACTATGATCTGTGGTGCTCAGGGAAAGGCAAGTCCCACAAATAAATGATGCCAGCCACTGTGCTCTCACTGCAGCCCATGTTGCAGACATCAAAGGTGTTACAGGGCTGGGTGGAGGCTTTCCCACTCTGACAGGGGTGCACCCCCAAGGCAAGCTCCTGCAAGTTGGGAGATTTACCAGACCTGCTGAGATCTCCTGGCCTCTCATGCTGTGTGGCAGCGCTGCCTTTGCCCCCCTGCTGCTTGTGCTCCTTGTGCCCTCTCTCAGTATGACATCCCAGGATGCTGGGACCACAATCTTAGCACCCTTTCTCTGGTCCTCACCCATGCAGACAAAAGAAGCTGAGTTTTGGACACTCTTGTGCACTTTCCACACAGGTCATAGGAGACTTTGCTAACTGGAGTGTGAAACTTGAGCTGATTGATGACTCCATTTCTGCCTTGAGTGCTGCAGTGGAAACAGCTGCTTCGGTAATGGGGGAACTGAGTAATCCTAAACCCAACAGTAAGCAGTATCACCAGGGACTTTTCCATGGCAGACAAAAATGCCTTGGAGCTGTCACCTCTTAGCCTCATCCCTTACAATAAACTACCTCAAAAGATGTTTTATCAAAGTTAAACATTGGAGCTGGAGTGGACACAGGTTCTCATAACAATAAATGGAAGCATCGAGTTTCCAGGAGACCGTGTCAGGATCTATTTTAAGGCTAAGCAAAGAATAGCTAAATATGGTTTGCAGTGAGGTGCCAAGTTTTCTTTCTGATCCGTGCCATGTGACTGAAGAGATTTTGTCTATATAGGTGCTTTCACCAAGAATCCCCAAGGAACAAGAGTAGAAAGACATGAGGACAGGCTGAAATGGCTTTTTAAAAATATTCCTTTGCAGACAACATGTATAAAATAGCAGTTATCTACAACCCTTGGTTTACAGCCAGGAGCAGCAAAAGGATATTTGAGTCTAAAAGTGAGCTGCCATTTATTCTAAACAGGGATTTGCTTTCACCTGGACAACTGCAGACTGATAAACACGTCCCTCAGCCCTGTCCTCATGAGCTGTCCTGTGCTGTGCCGTGTCCCCAGCTCCTGCACAGGTTTCAGCAGGCATTACACATGCGGAAAAGCCCTTTTCTCTCTCCTAGCTTGTTTTTCTGGTGTGATTGGTCCGTGATTGCTTCCTGAGGCTGGGTGTGCCGGGGTGATCTGAGCAGCGAGGGGGGGAAATTGGGGAAGTGACCCTGATGGCTCGGGGAGCAACGCTTTGTGCTTTTCAGATGGCTCCAGAGGGACGCTGGCTGCCCTCCCGAGGGAGCTGGAAGGACCCTTGTGGTCCTTGATAAGGAACACAGGAAACCTGAAGGAAACTGCAAAGTCAACAGCTGGGCTTTGATAAAGGACTGCCGGTATTTCTGGGTGCTGGGTCAGGCTGCCCCAGGGAAGTCATTCACCGTGAGGCTGCAGCAGGGAGAGTGGAAGTCATGGAGGGATGGAAGGAAGGAAGGAGGGTAGAGAGCCCTAAAGGGAATAACCTTCTCTGCTTCTTGCACACACAATCGCTTTTAAGAGAGGAAGTTTCCACAGACTTTTGGTCACTTTCTAGTAAAGAGAAAAACAGCTTCATGCTATTTAACAATGAGCTGTAAACACAGCCAGACTCCAGAAATGAAAGCTCAAGTAAAAGTGACTTGGCAGATGGAAGTGAATTTTATGAAAATACCAAATTACCCCAGAAGTCTAACAGAACCACTGTAATTACTTCCCTTTCTCTTTGAATAAGTCATTCTAGTGAACCAGGGGAGCAGATTCTGCCATTTCTGATCTAATTCCTATTATTTCTGGTGGTTTGCTGAACTCACAGCAGGATTGGAGATGCTGATAGTTTCAGCAGCCTGCAGCATATTCTCCTTTTTCCAGATATATCTGACTCACAGTTAAAAAAAACCCCAACAAATCCACAAAAGCATTTTGAGGATGACTGGGAAACAATTTATGGTCAATAATGTGGGAACAACAAACTACCAGCCACTTCCCCTTGTTACAGATTTGGGTGTGATTTCAGACCAGGGATAAAACAGAAGATCACTCCATAATTAGCATCAAACCCCACAGTCTGGCACTCCTCCCACTTTGCTGATAACACACCTGACAGAGTGGGGGCCAATTGCATAAACTATTGCAATGATTTTTTTATGACTTACAGGGGATCTTTTTTGACCTTTTCTTCTCCATTCGCCTCTTACCTCTCTGCAGCCACAGCTGTCATGGAGTAAATGCTCACGAACACTGCAGTGATGGGGAACCAGTTCTGAAACCTGCAGAATTCCTCACCAAAATACCAGACATTGTGACTGGCGTAGATAAAATTGAAGATGGTGTTGAAAGTGGACATCAGCAGGTCTGAAAGAGCCAAGTTAACGATGAAGTAATTGGTAGCTGTCCTCATTCTCCTGTGTGCCAGAATAATCCAGATGATGGTGGCGTTGCCAACGATGGATGTGATAACAATGAAGGAGTAGGTGATGGCCCACAGAGCAATCCTCCATCCCGGCTGGGTGAACTGGGTTGCCGCCGTCCAGTTGCTGCTGTCGTCGAGGGAGTCAGCCTGCGAAGTGTTGCTGGTGTTAAAAACAGAAAACACACCCATGGCTTTTTACTCCTTGTAAGCATAAAAGAAAATCTTCTGGCATCTGCTCATTTTCTTGCAGGAGATGCTGGTGGTATGGATTTCCATGCCTTTAACCAAGAGCTGTTAAAAAGACATTGGGATGAGCTGTCTCATGTCTCTCGTCCCGTTTTCCAAGTGATGCAATGCAGTTCCAGGAGGAGATGAGCGATGCCAAGGGCCTCCTCCTTCTTGCCTGGCATTTTAACCTACACTTGAAGAGCAAAAGCTAAAGAACAACTTTCTTCTTCAAGTTTGTTTTTCCTCTTAAAAAAAAAAAAAAAAGGGAAAGGAAGGTGTTTTCCAGGCCGGCAACAAGCGATAACTTCCTTTAGATTATTTTTAGAGTCGAGAAAACATAAATGGAAGCCAAAAAATACTTCAATCCAAGTAGAAATTCTTTGTCAGGGCAGCAGTTTTCTAAAGCAGGTGTCTGAATCCTCTGCAGTGGGACTGAGGACATTTGCTGTTCTTTCCCTGTGTAACTATTAAGTGTGAAGCAGGAGTTGCACTGGGATAAAAACTCTGCAGGTTTTAAGGGGGCTTTGAAAGGAGGTGGAGTCTCTTGCAGGGGAAAACTAAACAACCAATTTGACATGAAATGAAATGTGGCAAAGTGGTATATGAAGCTTCCCCCCCTCCCCTCCACCCCCTCACCCTCAGTTAGTTTTGAATAACCTCTGAGATGTCCACACTGCTCTCTCAGGGTTTTACAGGTTTAACAGTCCTGCAATCCTCGTGTTTCCAGGACCCTGCCTGACTTCCCGTGGCTCCCATAGCAAGAGAGAAACTACATTCAGTGCAATTCAGCAAGATCCTTCCTTTTGCATGGCTGCATCCCCTTTCCCAGTGTCTGCTGTAGGACTGCATGCATGCAGAAATTTCAGGTTCTCATAGGAAAGAGGAACTCCTGACTCTGCTCGGAGCACAGCACTCTTGCTCGCTGTCAGCTTTGAAGCAAAGGACATAAACATAAGGGACACACTGAGGCTGAGATTTCCAAGAGTACTTGGCACTGACTCATGCCTGCTTTATGGGAAGCTGAAGGTGTTTCAGGTTAGAAAACCTGCCTTTGGGATTCAGAAGTTCCTGTGGTGCTGGCATGGCAGTAGTTTTCCAGCTTCTGTAGCTGCTGGAGCTGCTGGAGCTGCTGATTGGTCCAGGCTCTCCTGTAACAGTGCAGTGTTTATCAGTTCAAGATCGTTTGCACCATCTCAGCCCGGAATCTTTCTTGCTTCATTAACTTCTGGAGGCAGCCTTGAGTTAACCCATCACCTAACCAACTCTTTCAAGCAGGTTTTCTCTGATATAATATTGCCCAAGTGTTGCTTTTCAAGAAATCAATACCTGCAGTCCTGCATGTACTGTCTCCTTCTCTTCACAAGAGACTTCCCTGCAAGTAATCCCTCTCACTTCCCCACCCAGAAACTGAAAAAGTGCACCCATACATATCTTCTGACGTGCATTGCAAAGCTGTTCTGGGTGCTTCTTCAAAGTCTTACAATGACACCTCATTAAACAGCTTTGGACCTTCCACTTTCCCTACACAGTTCAGGAGGGCAAATGTGACTTTCGTGACTCACAATACAAATTCAACAGCTAATAGTGTTCTTCAGATTTTTTTTTTTAATCTTCTCTGTCAAATCTCTGCAAATTTGACAAATAGGAACAATACCTCCATACATTTAGCTGGGAGTGCACTCAAGTGCTTCATCAGTTACAGAAAGTAGAACACCAGCAAGCACGTAGAAAAAGGGCTGCACTTATTGACACTTTACTGGTGAAGCTGCAACCTCTCTCAGATGACTTTGAAGATGTTCAAGGTGCTCAGGTTTCTTAGGAACCTTCTTCTGAACCATCCGTCCCAGTCCCTGATCTGTTACTCAGGTGATAATCGAAGAGCAGCCACCCTTTGGTCAACATTTCATCATACGAGTCAGGAAGGATTTGCTTTCCTGTATCCACACCCACACCTTTTATTCGTTTGCTGGTTGTGCATTGACAAGGTTATCATCCTGGAGCCCAGCCAGCACTTAGTGTGTGCTATCAGCCTTTTGACTTGAAAACTGGAGCAATTTTTGACACAGGCCAGCTCCAGATTCCTCAGGGAAGTCACATTTGCCTGAGACAGTGCGTAAAACCTGCCTCACCAGTGGTTTTGAGGTTACCACAGAGAAAGGGACTGTCTGAGAGCAGGGGGTTTGGGTTTGGCTGGTTTCACTGTTGCTTTTATTATGGGCAGGATTGTCAAGGCCAAATGTTACCATGCTGAGTCACCAATCCCAGGTCTGAGCAAAGGGTGAGAGATGCAAACAAAAGATGCAGGTCTGCAGGGTCGGGAAGGGTGATTGAGGGCTGTTTTGGAAACATAAAACCAGGTAATGTGTGGAGGTGCCTTCCCCTGAAATCCTGGGGGAGGGACCCTGCAGGGTACGGGTCTGTCCCTGTCCCCATGTCACGTGTGCCTCGTACCTGTTCCTGATTGAGTGGTTTGGGTGCCCAGGGCCTGGGAGGAGAGAGGGTCCCATGACTGGAGTCTGCCTGGGAACTCCAGCCATGCAACTGGAGGAATAAAATAATCCCTGAACATCTAAAGAAATATCGCTTCATCTTTCCTTCCAAGTCCATCACTGTCTTATAATTGTTGTAAGGATTCCCCTCATTACAACAGTAATGTAGGCAGTAGAGGCTTTAATTGTACTGCAAGTTGGACTCTGCTTTTGGAGGAACAACCTTTGTCCAGGGAACAGGTCTGAGAGCAGGATGTGAGGACCATGAGCATCCACCTTGGGTGAGGCAAAGTACAGCTGGCCTGCAACTTCATCAGCCAGATGGGGGCTGGAAGGAAGCAGCAAAAATGCCTCTGGTAACACTGAAAAGCTTTGGGTCTTTCTGACATGGTTTGGTGCAGGGCTAGCTGTGGTTCACTTCCTTTGTGCAGAGTCCCTAAAGCTCTGGGTCAAATGCTCTGCAGTCCATAGCTTTTGGTGACTGTCTTCAGGACAACCCCTGGAGATGAGTGAAGAAAGGGGAAGGTTACTGATCCTTAATATGAACAAAACCACTGCTAGTTGAGCTGTTGGATGGTCCCAGGAGCAGATGCTGTAATGCACAACCTGCCAGGCTCTTGGTAGGAAAACTGCAGCCCTGTGCTGCATTGGGCTGAGGGGGAGAGAACACAACCATGACAGACCCTCAGGCAGCTCATGACATCTTGCTTTAACCAGCATTTGCTGCTAAACTATAATTGTGTCCAGAAATCTTGCTGTTTGTATAGATGAAGTCTGGGATTCAGGAAAAGAAAGGGATTACTCAATTAAACATGCAGTTTCATAACAGGAACCTGTTTTGATACATTGGCTCAGTTCGGAGGGAAAACAACAGGAAAACGGGCACAGCTTTACTCAGCTTCCCCATCCAGCAGGACGTGCCCTGAAATTTCATGTGCAGGAACCAGCACAAATGACAAGGTAAGGTATTAAAAAAAGTCAAACCAGAACAATTAATTTAGTTAAATACTCAAACAAGGAAGTGTCAGGAACATGCTGGGATGTGAATGATGCCCATGAGACATGAAGGCCATGTGACAGACTCTAATTCTCAGCATATGGGATGGGATTTCCAGCTTGCCATTGCTAAGTGTCAGGGATATTTGCAAATCTCTCTGAAAATTGAAGTTGTTGATATTTTAGAGAGTGAATGATTTAGTACATTGTACTACTGTCAGAAACATTAGTGGTGAAGAGCTATTCTGTTTCTGGGAGTGTCCTGGGCTGCATTGTTTTCCAGAAGCAGAAT
>JACBWW010002199.1:0-10132 GCA_020086605.1 Lanius collurio | reverse complement strand
AAAGTGCACCAATCGCTAGAGAGGCAGAGACTTTAAAAACCCCTAGAGCTTGTGTTCTAGGCCTTTCCTTCGGCGGTGTGTAAGGAAGGCCCACCGCCCCACAGCGCGGTGTATTCTCTGGCTTGTCGGGGGAGCTTGGGCTTATCCTGGGTCTCCCTATCCCGGTTGCCTGTTCTTTTTTTTAATAAACGAGCAGACTTTTTCCAACAAGAGTCCGAGCCTCGTTTACAACAATTTTGGGGGCTCGTCCGGGATAAGCCACGCCCCCAAGGCGATCCCGGTGGAGAACGGCTTCGGGGAGACGCGTCTGGGAGATTTTTTTTCCCACCCGGGGATTCGGACTTCGCCGAGACCGCGGAGGAGCCGTCGGCTGTCCCGAGAGGCAACTGAGGAACCGACAACCCAGAGGGCAGACCCTCCGAGAGGGAGTGGGGGCTCTCGGTACGGGGTAAGTGCCGGGAGTGGGGTGAGAAGCATTGGGGGGTACGAGTGTGAGTGAGTTGGCGACCGAGTGAGCGGGGGCTGTGTAGAGCGGACCCCCGGAGCGAGTGCGGACCTCCCAGTACCGCGGTTCCGGACTCCTGTGAAGGGGCCGGCCGGGAACGGAGGGAAGCGATTGAAGAAGCGTGAGTGCCGTACCCTCAGGGACCCCCGGGTGGTGGGGAGACAGGGGAGTACCGCCCCTCTAGCCGCCCTAACCCCAGAAGCTCCCGTTCCTCCAGGTTAGGAGGCTCCTAGGGGTGGTTTGGGATCGGGTGCGAGCACCGCCCCGACTAGGAGGGGAGGAAATTCTCCAAAGAAGTTCCCGAGGGGATTTATAGGGGGAGGCCCGACTACCCCGAATTTGAAATTCCTAGGGAGTTCTTGGGGGAAGGGTCCTGGGAAGTTTAAAGACTTGCCAGGATAAAAAGGGGATCGCCGCACCCATCAGAAACCACCTGGAGGGTGATTCCTCAGGCAGACCCCGGGAGAGTCTGTACCTGGGGAATTAGGACCCCTGAGGGCAGAAGAATACCCTCCCTCGGAGATCCTCTGAAGGGGGACCACCGAGTGGGGGATTGCCTCCTTTTTGGCAGGGAAGGAGGGAAAGGTGCCTGACTCGGGGGGGGATAGGACCCCAGACCCGGGGGGAGTGAGCCCTTGGGGTACCCTCAGGATCAGGGATACCAGTTGGGACAAGGGCAAATACCTCGCGGCACGGCGACAGACACAGGGTAGTGACAGCCGCCGGCCGGGAGAAGACCCTCGCTTAATAGGAGCGAGAGGGAATTTAGAACCTGCCAACTTAGGGACCTTAAATTTAAGTTTGCACAAGTATTTAAGTACCAATATTTCCTTAAGTTAGAGTCCAAGACTACTTGGACGTATTCTGTTGGTAATTCATTTTTTTTTCCCTTTCTAGAAATTTTCTTCGTGTGGTATCAATTATTTTAAAACTAACGGTAGAAATTTTTTTTTACTGTGTGCGCGGAGGACCTGACGGGTGAGGTTCCGGGGTGAGGAGAAGCCAAAAGTCCCCGGACCGCCTATCAGGAAAATTTGTATGAATGTGGAATATTCAGTTTGTAGAAGTGGGTTTTTTTTATTTGCTTTAGAGCTTCTTGCAATTAGGTTGATTTGTGTCTGTGAGAGTGAGTTTTATTAGCGTGGGGTGCAGAATTGCTTAGATTGTAGTTAGAGAAGTCCTTATTTTTGGTTTTAAAGTCGTGTTTTAGTTGTGTTTTAAAGCTTAGACCTTTTGAAGGATAAGGAGCAGAGTTCAGTGGCGACTAAAATTCGCCATCTTGGAATTTAGGGGAAACACCTCCGGAAATAGGGAGGGGCCACTGACTTGAAGGAGGGGTGAGACCCGGAAATAAGAGCCTTATCCGGTTTCCTGAGAAGGTAGACATCTTGTTTGTAGTTCCTTGACCGTTTTACTTTTACCTATTTCCCACGGTCCGCCATTTTGAATTCCCATCATTTACTTTCATAAGATAGTGGGTTTTATTTATTTCTACCTCTTTCACACGGCCCACTCTCTTGAATTCCCATCATTGATTTTCAAAGGACAGTAAGTCATTATTACCTTTACTAAAGTTATTATTAATATCATTCTAATTAGTTATCATTACTATTTTCGCTTAACTACCCTAAGGCATCCGTAACTCCAGGCTTTCCCGCTTAGTTCAAACGTTAAGCAAATACATCAGCTAAGATGGGACAGTGTGCAGGAAAGAATGGGAAGAAAACAAACAATCAGAAGGTATCAAAGAAGAATATCCCTCCCAATAGCCCATTAGGAGAAATGTTAGATAATTGGGAAAAGGATAGAATGTTAAGGGAATTAGATAAAATAAAGATGATTAAATACTGTACAGAGATCTGGCCCAAAGAGATCCTACAAGAGGGACCGGTTTATTGGCCATGGTATGGTTCCAAAGAAAAATGGCTTTGTGCAGCCTTAAGTAAGCATGTAAATTTAAGAGCAAATCCAGATGAAGAGGAAGTGCGATATGCAGCATGTTGGCTAAGCAATGATATTTGGGATACAAAGATAAGAGTTTATAAGATGAGTAAAGAAGGTGAAAAAGAAGGGAATGAAAGTAAAGATAAAAATGAAAAACTAGAAAAAAGGTGGGATCCTTTAGATCATCTCCCACCTCCATCTTCTCCAATTGCACCAGTAGTGCATCACCCAACACCCCCTTCCTCACAACCTATACCTCTCCCACCTCCACCTATTCCCCTTTCCACTCCCCCAGTCCCTCAGTCTTCCTCTCTAGGTGCCCCACCTGTATACCAAAGTCCTGCAATGTCCTCAACCCCTCAACAACTTACTCCTAGAGGACAATCCTCTGAACCCCACACTTCTTCTACCCCTTCTGGAACAACTTCAGACTCTACAGCACCCCAACCATATTCCCCTAATTCCTCTCTAATATTCCCGGGCACTCCCATCCCCCTCATAGTGCCTCCAACTTTGCAATCAGTCCCTCTTACCTTCCCCTCACCGCCCCGACCTACGGAACAGGTGGTAGCGAATAAGCAAAATAGTGAGGCTAAGTGCTCAGGCGATGAAAACGTGGAAAGGACATCAGAAGAGGGTTCAAAAGATCACAGTTATAACACCAGGTACCAATCAAAGAAACATCAGTCTAATAGGAGTGAAGCTGGAAGATTATTTCCTTTGAGAGAGGTGCCTATGGGAGGAGCTAGAGGAGGAGTAGGTTTTGTGAATGCACCTTTGACTGCATCGGAAGTAAGAAACTTTAAGAAAGAGATAAAAACTTTATTAGAAGACCCAATTGGAATCTCTAACCAATTTGATCAATTTTTAGGGCCCAGTATTTACACTTGGGAAGAACTGAATTCGATCTTGGGCATACTCTTCTCCCCAGAAGAAATACAGCTTATAAGGGCTGCAGGCTTAAGAATATGGGAAAGGGAAAACAGAGATGGCCCACGTGGGGAGGAGAAGATGCCTATTCAGCAACCCGACTGGGATCCTAATGAGGAATTAGGAAGACGGAATATGAGAGACTATAGATCGCTCATAGTGCGAGGTATACGAGAGGCAGTCCCCCGGACAAATAATGCCAGACTAGCCTTTGATAGCCAACAAGAAAAAGAAGAGACTCCTAGCGCATGGTTAGAGAGACTAAAAAGAAACTTCCAGCTATACTCTAGTGTAGACCCGGAAAGCCAAGAGGGGCAAGTGTTAGTAAAGGTACAATTTGTGACCAGAGCATGGCCAGACATAAGAAAGAAACTAGAAAAGATGGATGATTGGCAAGAGAAAGGACTAAATGAATTATTAAGGGAAGCTCAGAAGGTATACCTGAGGAGAGAAGAAGAGAAAACAAAAACAAAGGCAAGAATAATGGTAGCAATAGCCAGAGAAAGTGTAGGTGTGGGGAAAGATGAAACAAAACCAGAGAGGGAGAAGAAGAGAGAAATGGAGGGGGAGAAAAAGTCACCATGGACCTCTAACCTAGTTTGTTACTATTGTCACAAAGAGGGACATGTGAAAAGAAATTGTAAGAGACGGGAATTAGATGAGAAGATAGCACAGGAACAGGACCTGTTAGAGAGACTTTTAAAAGGAAGAGAGGAGGATTAGGGGTGTCAGGGGCTCTTCGCTCTGGGGAATGAAACCAAACATGACATAGAGCCCCTGGTAAACTTAGAACTAGGCCCCAGAGCGAAGAATGTGAATTTCTGGTGGATACCGGAGCGGACAGATCGTGCATCTCAAAAATTCCTAAAGGTTGCAAATTAAGTGACCGAAAGTGTAAAGTCAGAGGAGCTAAAAATGACCCATTTGAAGTATTTGTAATAGAACGAGTAAATATAAAGGGAAACTCCCGCGAGGGATGTGTGGACCTCTTGTACATTCCAAACTTAGATTGTAATTTACTGGGCCGAGATTTGCAAGTGCAATTAGGAATAGGGGTTATCCCAGAACAGGGAAAAATGGTAGCTAAAATTATGAAATTGAGACAAGAAGATGAAGAGGCAATTGACCCGAAAGTGTGGGCAGAAACTGGGGGGCATGGATTGTTACAAATTCCCCCTATAAAAGTCAGAATGAGGCCCAACATACCCCCTATTAGAGTCCGGCAATATCCCATTTCTGCTGAAGGAAGGCAAGGTCTAACCCCCATAATAAGACAGCTAATTGAGAACGGAATATTAGAACCCTGCATGTCCCCACATAATACTCCTATACTACCAATAAAGAAACCAGATGGTACATATAGATTAGTTCAAGACTTACGGGAAGTCAACAAACAGACCGTCACCAGGTACCCTGTAGTACCAAACCCATATACATTACTAAGTAAAGTACCCCCAGAACATGCATGGTTTAGTGTGATAGATTTAAAAGACGCCTTCTGGGCCTGCCCACTGGACAAAGATAGTAGAGCGTGGTTTGCTTTCGAGTGGCAGGATGAGGAGACAGGGAGGAAACAGCAGTACCAATGGACAAGACTCCCTCAGGGATTTACAGAGTCACCTAACCTGTTCGGGCAAGCCTTAGAAGAAATCTTACAACAATTTTCACCTATTGGGGAAGTCCAAATTCTACAATATGTAGATGATTTGTTAATATCAGGAAAAGAAAAAGGAGAAGTTCTGGGAACCACTATTAAATTATTAAATTTCCTAGGAGACAAAGGCCTAAAAGTGTCTAAAAAGAAATTACAATTTGTGGAATCTGAGATTAAGTATCTAGGACATTTAATTGGACAAGGATACAAGAAATTAGATGCCGATCGAATACAGGGTATATTGTCATTACCGGCCCCAAAGACAAAAACAGATGTAAGGAAATTATTAGGACTGATTGGATACTGTAAATTATGGATAGAGGGACACACCAAATTAGTTAAGTTTCTGTATGACAAATTAATTGAAGAGGAACTTTTCAATTGGGATGAAGAAGATGAGAAGCAATTACAAATACTAAAAGAAAAGTTGGCAACAGCTCCAGTACTTAGTTTGCCAGATTTAAACCGATTGTTTGAGTTATTTGTAAATGCTGAAGAGGGAGTTGCTTACGGTGTTTTGGTTCAAGACTGGTGCGGGACCCGAAAACCCATTGCCTATTTATCAAAGTTATTAGACCCTGTGGTACGAGGATGGCCCACTTGTCTCCAAGCTGTGGCTGCCACTGTAGCCTTAGTAGAAGAAAGTTACAAATTGACTTTCGGAAACAAAATTAAAGTGTATACACCGCATGATTTAAAAACAATTTTAAGTAAGAGAGCAAGCCAATGGATCTCTGATAGCAGACTTCTAAAATATGAAATGATATTGAATAACATAGAAAATCTAGAGTTGACTACCACCCGAATAATAAACCCTGCGCAATTTTTATATGGAGAACCTGAAGAGGATTTAGAACATGAGTGTGTTGATATCCTGGACTTACAAACAAAGGTTAGGGAAGATTTACAAGAGAGTCCCCTTCCAGATGGAGAAATACTTTTCGTGGATGGTTCCTCAAGAGTAGTAAATGGGAAGAGAGCCTCTGGGTATGCAGTAATCAATGGAAAAAAATATGAGTGTTATAGAAAAGGGGAAGCTTACGGGGAGATGGTCGGCACAATGTTGTGAGCTATATGCACTATTACAGGGAATAAAATGGCTGAATTTGCGAAGCGGGACAATTTATACAGACTCAAAATATGCATATGGGGTGGTACATACGTTTGGGAAAATCTGGGCTGAGAGAGGTTACTTAAATTCAAAGGGAAAAACCCTAGTACATGAAAATTTGATCAGAGAAGTGTTAGAAGCTCTTAGGAGACCATTGGAAATTGCGGTGGTACATGTTAAGGGACACCAGCGAGGAGATTCTTTAGAAATAAGAGGAAACAACATCGCCGACCAAGTCGCTAAAAAGGCAGCTTTAGGAGACGAAGGGACAATTCTTCACATAACCAGCTTAGGGGATGAGAAAGATAATGAAAATAGCAAAGAAATCCCACAATTAGGAGGGAAAGAGCTAGAGGAATTGCAAAAGTATGGGGCAACAAAGAATGAAAAGGGAGAATGGCGGATGCCTGATGGGAGACAGGCTCTGAATAAGAATCTTGCCAGAAAAATATTAGAAAGGCTGCATGCCTCCACCCACTGGGGTACACAAGCGCTATGTGATCAGTTTTTAAGAACCTATGTGTGCATCGGGATTTATACAGTTGCAAAAATAATAACCAGAGATTGTCTAATATGTCAGAAAGTAAACCGAAAAATGATGCGGAAATTGCCTCTTGGAGGAAGAGAGCTAGCAGAAAGACCTTTCCAGAGTATACAAGTCGATTTCACAGAACTGCCCCGAGTACAAAGATTTAAATATTTGCTGGTGATAATTGACCACTTGACACATTGGGTGGAAGCATTCCCTACAATTAGAGCGACAGCAGAGACAGTGGGGAAAACATTATTAGAACAAATAATACCGCGATATGGGATAATACACAGGATCGACTCAGATAGAGGCCCTCATTTTACGGCACAAGTATTGCAAATGTTAGTAGAAGCGCTGAATGTCACCTGGAAGTTGCACACCCCCTGGAGGCCACAAAGTTCTGGCAGGGTAGAAAGAGTAAACCAGATGTTAAAGAACACCCTTACTAAGTTAATGGAAGAGACTAAGATGAATTGGTTAAAATGTCTTCCATTAGCTCTAATGAGGATACGAACCAGACCTAGAGCCGATGTCGGTGTTTCCCCATATGAAATGTTATTTGGATTACCCTTCTTGTTCACTTCAGGAGATTTGGGGACTTATGAAGGGGGGGAACAAAACATAAAGAAGTATATACTAACTATTGCAAAGACCCTGAGAGAACTAAGGGAAAAGGGATATTTACCACAAACTACCCCCATAGACTTTGATCTTCATAAGTTCCAGCCAGGCGACTGGGTTTTAATCCGGACTTGGAAAGAACAGCCGCTGGTCCCAAAATGGGAAGGCCCCTTCCAGATCTTATTAACCACTGAGACTGCAGTGAGAACCAAAGAAAAAGGATGGACTCATGTTTCAAGAGTCAAGGGCCCAGTCCCGGAACCAAGAGAGTGGGCAGTAGTAGAATCCACAGATCACAGATTGAGACTAAAAAGGAAACCACCGGAAGAACCCGAGAAAGATTAAGAGACCCCCTAAGGATTTAAATTATACAATGACTGTTGTTTAATCGTAATGTTAATGATAAAGTTATCTTTTAATGTCAAAGGTTTATGAATTGTATACCTGTTAAGAAGGTAATGAAATTTTTAAACCGTATTCTTTAAAGATAAGTTTATAAGCAAAGAATTGTTGTCGTAATGTTAATGATAAAGTTATCTTTTAATGCCAAAGGTGTATGAATTGTATAACTATTAATAAGGTAATGAAATTTTTAAACCGTATTTTTTTTTGGATAAGTCTGTAAGCAAAGAGTTGTTACTAAATTCTGATACTTTCATTGCAGAATATACGAGAGGATACAAGGCATTCCCCCAGGCATCCAGCAATTGGACTACAAAAAGGAGAAAAGAAAGCCAGAAGGAGACTAATGCAAGAGGGGAGTTACCCTGTCATACAAAAGAGTGCATCTACAGGTGGTAAGAGAGGCCCCAGGGGGCAAGACCGGATCAGGTCACAGTACCAACAACAGAGTAAGATCAGACAATGACCTGTACCGGACCCCTGGTGAGTGTACTCCTGGCAACTGTGTTCTTCTGTCTCCAGCAGGGACAGACAGCACCCTGTGACAGATGCTACTACCCATTATATGCGGGGGAAACTCGGACGGCCGTCTTGAAAATACACTCTAACCCGAGTCCCTCTTGTATTAGTCCATTTTTCGAGAAAATAGATACATGTGAGGAAGACGGCCAAACCTATTGGATTTTCCAAAATTCAGGGTCTTCGAGACTTAAGATACTGGGGGAATGCCCATTGAATGAGGAATGGATATGTTCAGAAAAGAGTCTAGAAAAGATGAAAGAAAGACGAAAGAAATGGGAACCAGATCTTATCAGAGAAAGGGAAATACAGAGGATCTCTAAGAAGGAACAGAAGGAAGTAGGGATAGGAGAGAATAATTTGTTCATAGACTTAGTTGAGAAAATAAGTAAAGAATTTCACATAACGAATTGTTGGGTTTGTGGCAATACTCGGTCAGCTGAGGTTTGGCCCTGGGAAGGGATAAGGTTAACTCCCCAAGAAATACTAAAATTATTAAAGAAACAAAATCACACCCGAGATCTGAGGGATGAAAACGAAGTATGGGGGTTACATTCTGAAGTTATAGGGGAAGAGTGTCTGTGGAGAAAAGGAAAGAGCTATACAGTGTACGTAGGTGAGCTACCATGTAAAAGTTATTTTGTTACTAACGACACTCATCGCTGGTGGATCCCCGAAGGAAAGAAAATATATTGGTCACGAAATCAAAAGCCGGGATGTAACTTTGTTAAAAGGGAAGGGCTGTATTTATGTCCTACTTCTTATCCAAATCCGTTCTGGGACGAGGAAACACTTACCCCATTTTGGACAAAGTCAGGGATAATAAAAACTACAGAGCATAACTATTGGAGAGCACCAAAAGGTCTTTTTTGGTTATGTGGGAAGCGAGCGTATGTCAGGCTGCCAAAAGAATGGTCTGGGAGCTGCACCCTTGGAATAATAAGACCATCATTCTTTTTATTACCACGAATGGAAGGACAATATTTAGGAGTGCCCCTGTATGATGAATTGGCTAGGAAGAAGAGACATGTAAACATAGGAGGAACCCAAAAGTGGGGTAAAGATGAATGGCCACCCGAACGGATCATAGCCACTTACGGGCCAGCAACATGGGCTCAGGATGGTATGTATGGATATCAGACTCCTATATATATGTTAAATCGTATAATTCGGTTACAGGCTCTAGTAGAAATTATCTCTAATCAATCGACATTGGCTATTGATTTGTTATCCGCACAGTCAAAACAAATGCGCACTATGATTTACCAAAACAGATTGGCACTAGATTATCTATTAGCAGAAGAAGGAGGAGTCTGTGGAAAATTCAATTCATCAGAATGTTGTGTCGCAATTGACGACCATAGTGAAGCAATTAAAAACATAACCCAAAATATCAGGAAATTGGCACATATTCCTGTACAAAAATGGAAGCCCCTAATTGATTCTAATTGGTGGGACAATATTCTAAAGGGAGAGTGGTGGAAAAAAGCTTTAATAATAGCTGGATTGTCCCTAGGAAGTCTGATATTTCTGCCCTGCCTGATCCCATGTTTGGTCAGACTGATTACCTCAGTTGTTCAGAACATGCCGATGATACAAGATCTGCAAGCCCAACAGAAACGAGAGAGAGTTGAGAAGATCCATCTAATAGAGACAAGAAGTTTAAGTGAAGAACAAGAAAATAGTACACAGACTGCCCATGAACTGTACGAAGAGTACCAAAAACTCCGAAAGGTTGAACAAGCGTATGAAGAAATGGTTTAAGAGTTTACCAAATGTTTAGAAGGTTGTTGTTGGTTTTTATGCTTGCCAGATTTTAAAGTGTTGATGCGGGCTTAAGCCCGATCAAAATTTTAGAGGGGGGAATTGTTATAAATGGGGAAATTGTTGTTGAAATTTGAAGAACATGGTTGT
>JACBWW010002198.1:0-10134 GCA_020086605.1 Lanius collurio | reverse complement strand
CCCCCCCACCCCAGCCACCAAAAACCAGTCTGTGCAAAACCAACACAGAGAGTATTTTTCTAAAGTCTTAAATTGTGTTTTGTACTCCAAAGCAGTTAATTTTCATCTTTTCATTGCTTGTAATAAAAGAGAATTTCTGTGTGGTTTGTTGCAGTTCGTGTGATTTGAAAGTGAATATATTTCAAAATAACAAAACCACAGTAAAAGCTTTTCAGTCAAGTGCTTTGTACAGCATTGGTAGAAAGTTAGGAATATCAGCAAGCTAAGGTGAATGGATTCACCATTGCTTATAACCTGTTAATTTTTTTATCCATTATGTATTCTGAATAAATTCTGATCAACCTACACTTTTCTTGCAACATCCATTTATAAGTATTTTTCCTAAGTGCTGAAGAACTGCAATCTGTTCTATGCAGCTCATAGATTAGTGAACTCTCCTTAATAATATCTTTTTGCTAGGAAAGCTTTAGGTCAGAGCTGAACATGGCCCATTGAGTTATATCCTTTCTGGACTCTTTAAATGTCAAATTTAGGGCACATTCTAAAGCTTTGTCATTCAGTCATACACTGTGCATACAAAACAAAACTATAATAAATCTTTTATAACTTCTCTGAAGTGCCATCGAACATAAATTCTGGCTTCTGGTCTTTCCTGCTCCACGTATCAGCAGTTAAAGCAGCTCCTGCAGCAGTATTTGCATTTTTCAAATCCATCATCTCCAAGGATCTAGTGTTGCTTCACTTTGTACTCAACAAAGAGACCATAAAGCTAAACAATAGATGCTTTGAGGAACATTATCACTCTGCTATAATTAGTAATTTACAATTACCTCTACCAGTGTTACAAAACAAAAGGAACATCAGAAAAACTCTTAGGAACCTCCAGTTTTTCAGAGGAGGAGAAAGAATCTTTTGCAATTTACCTACTGGATGATTGTGTGGACTTTTTTGCCCTACATGATTTCAGTTTAAAAAAAGTTTTGGTGCTGGTTATCAAGTCAGTAAGAAATCCATAGATTCAGCTTTTCTTTAAGGTTTTTGAACTTTGAGGTAACATCAAAAGTATTGTCCACTATAATGTGTCTTAATATGAAGAAAATCCAACAGCAAAAAAAAACCTCAAACCCCAGCAAAACACAGAAAACCAACCAAACAAAAAACAACGCAAAGATATACAAATATTCACCATAAACTGGGATAATGGAATGCACTGGCTCTCTTAAATATGGGCTAGATGCTAATGTCAGCAATAGAGCTTCCTTCAAAATTAGTGCATTGTAGATGCATTGTCATGGGAGTGCTGATAGCAAAATAAGACAAATGCTCTCCAAAATATAGGAAATGGAAACAATCATGGCCTTTGCAGGTTCTTTTTTATGGATATATATTTATGAAGATGGGGCATTGAATATTTACATAGATTCAGAAAAATCTGAAATGGAATTGCAGTATTTGTCGTCCAATAGTGCAAGAAAAATAGCAACACAGTGGTTGCCATTAGTCTATCAATAGACCTTCTACTTGCTTTTTCTCTTCTCATTTCATTTTTCATCTTCTAAATTGAGAACTTTATGTAGCACAGATTTGCTTAAGTCTGACATATATTACTCTGGTGCTGTCTCGTTTTATTGATGGTTGGACTCTTGCAGTAGCAAACAATTTTCTATCAGTTTTAAGTTCCTTTAAGTCCATAAACAATTACACAAATATTTTCTTTTCTGATGATTTCTGCAAAGTGGTTTTCAATTCTTATCCACTTGATTACAGTGTTAGTGAACACATTAATTCTGCTTTTGACAAAAAAGTTGTCTAACACCACATACATTATTTCCCTCCACAGGAAATTTTCAAAAACTCTCATGCTTCTTCATTCCATACTATCAGTCTTTTTTATGTGTTTCTTTTTTGTTAACATCAAATTTTTATGTGATAGTGACGCAATGGTTGCAGTCCAAGCACAGGAACTTCTATACCATGTTACAAAAATTCTGTTCTGTTGTTTGCTCAGGGGATAAAGCAGCACAGGAAGCGATTACCACAAGAACTGCGCTATCTCCATCCTTGCAGTTTTCAATTACTTGGATGGTCAAGGCCAAGGCTGACCTGAGCTGCTCTTGATCAGAGCACAAGTTTTCATTTTCAACCCCCCATTTCTGTAGTCAACAAATTATATAAATCTAGCATTTTAATTTCTGTCAGGAATCTCAATAAGTTTGTGTCTTTTAGAAATAAAAACAGTTACTGATTTTTAGAATATGAAAGCTCTTTCATTTTTATATTCATGAGTCCAAAAATAAATACCATTTGTCTGTGAACTCTTACTACTGTAGAATGCCCCAAAAAATCTCACCCAAAACCAAAAAGCTTTTTATTTCTGAAACTGCTCTTCTAAGATTCTGACAGCTAAATTTTTTTTGCCATTTCTACACGAGTAAAATCTTGTGCCAAAAACATTATGTTCTCTGCAGAAAGACAAGCATATACTTAGCTTTGTACTTACTATACAATTAAAAAAAAGCTAAGTAGAAAATAGGTCCAGGGTGATTCTTTTATTATTTTCAGTTTTTACAACTTTTGTAACTGCTGCTTACATAGACAGTTATTTTTTTTTAAAACTTTGTGTGTCATGTTTGGGGAAAATATTATTGAAAGTAAAATGATGTGACTACATTTTCCTTTACCCAAGCCCCTCCAAGAAAAAGCTTTTGAATATTTATGTTCCCACATACCTCCTCCTTTTTTTTTTTGTTTTTTTTTCTGGTATCAGTGTGAAAACTAATGTGTCAACATTAGATTTTTTTGTGTGTGTGCAGAATGCTGATTCTATTTTGACTGTATGGACATGAAAAGGTGGGTGACTCAACATCTAATAATACACATTCATGAGCAGAGGATTTTTAAAAGTGTATTTTTTGAAAACTGTTCAAATTATTTTCCACCCTTCTGATCCATTTTTCTCCCCAAATGGCCAATTATATTTTTTTTGTTATCATTATTGAGCAATATATGCATCTTTTAGAATTCATCTCTTTCTGGTTTGCAGAAGCTGAGGCTGTAAATCTGACATTTGCTCATAATTTCTGTGTCAACTCTGTTAAACTAATTTCAGAAATAGACTTAATTAGTTAAAGGTAGTGCAAAAAAGGGAAAATTCCTGTTCATTTATAGTTAGCAGGAAAAGAACATAATCCACACAGAAAATAAGAAAAAAAATCCAGATTAAAGAGACCCATGAGGGGTAGCAATTTGATAATGCCTTGTGCTGTAATTTTGTATATGAGCACAGAGAAAATAATTATTTTCCCTCATGCTCTTGTCAAAGACATCAGCACTATTTGGCCCAGGCTCTATTGTGAAGCTAAAATATTTATTTCTAAATCAAAAAGGAAAGGTGGGAAAAAAACATGTAAGATGAATCCTAGAACAGATTCACTTGTCCTGCATGCTTTCCTATTTAGCCTTATGGACAGTTTAGTAAAGTGCAAGCAACCTGAATTTACATTTCTGAGAACAGAATCAGGAGACAAAACTGAGGCTTTAATGGAGACCATAATTAATCTTCATATTGTCTGAATAGGTTTTATTTTGACAGGATCATTCAATCCAGAACCATGTTTTTCCCCAAGGACTTTGGTCCTCACCCATAGCTGAGGACAAGGATACAAATATACTTGGCTTCTCACTCTTCTTAACTTCCCAGTTTATATGTGAACTTTTGCTGACTTTAGTCTACTTTTTCTCTCCTTTTGTGGGCAAAAATAGAGATGTTTTCACTGTGAGGTCAAGAGCATTTCTCTAGAGGCCCCCAACATTACACTCCTTTCTTATTTCCTGCTTGAGCCCTTTGCAGGGGAGGGTTCCCCCTCAAAAATAACTTTCCTTTCCTAAAAAATTGGGTTTTTTGAAATTGCCCTACTTTAACATAGTAATAATAAAAGTATTTTCACAGTTTTTAGGATGGTGAGTACTGACAATTTCTCATTAATCACATATAGCACTTCTTATTAAAAACTTTATTGCAGCAACTTCTATACAGTAATCTTCATACCTTACACTGAGATACATCACTAGTTCTCATCTATAGGACTGATAAAGTTTTGTATATATCTAATATTTTACTCTATTAATATCCTGTGGTGATTTTGTTCACCATTTATTTATAATTCAGTCAGCTGAGGTATGACACTGGGGCGTGACTTTGATGCTGTGGTTCTGTCAGGACCTGTGGTAGCATGTGTGTGAATCTTCTCAGTTTCTGCTATGAGTATTCAAGTTTACTGCATTAAGTTTTAGTGACTCACTGATCTCTGAAACTGCTAACAACTAACACAAGAGCAAAGAGAAACCTCTTGTCAGGAGTCAGAACAACCCAATGACCCCAGTGAAACACTGCCTACACTTCAAGAAATGACCAATAGGTTTAGTTCTGTCATTCCTGTTCTATTACTTTCAACACAGCTACAAAAGTTGGAATGGTTTCTTTAGGATTTACTTTAGGGAATAAGTCTATAACTGTAAAGCAATTTTATGTTTGGCATGCACTTACTCTTTGCAAGCTTTATTATTATGCATTTTTTTATTGCTCCTTGTACTATGCAAAAGTACTAAACTTCTGTACCATCTATTTTTATTTGGTATTCAATTCTACATAGTTAAATGAGTAGTATTGTGTAAACATAATACAGTCTTCCATCAATTTTTGAAATCTATGGATGTCCTGAAGATTTATTTTTAGTCCCACCTAGTTAGAAACATAATAATAAACATAAACTGAATTTATTGGCAAATAGACTATTTTCATATAAGGTGGAGAAATAGAAATCTGATTATTTGCATAATTATAGAACTAATTTTTGTGTAATAACTGCCTTCTGTTTTAATAAAGAAATCAGTTTAAGATTATTCACTTCATCAGTCATCATTCAGTCCCACTTTTTAAGAACATGCAGTGCACTATTTTTCCAGTCCTACCTTGAATGGTCATATTATTGTAAATTGCAAAGGAAAATTTCATATATGTCACCAAGTGTGGACCTTGCTCACTTTTGTTAAAAAATAAGTCGTTGTAAGTTTTATAGGCAAGAATTTAGTTTATGAGATTTATGGTTTCTACAAGAAAAAAAAGACATTTGCTGGTTTATATTATTTGTGGTGGCTGCCTATACAAAACTTAAATAAATATCTCTGTTCTTTTATTTAGTCTGTAGAAGTCTAAGCTAAGATTTAATCTACTTAGTTGATAAATAGGTAACTGCAGTGCCAGTCACAAGTTCTGGGAAGAAATTATTGCACCATACTGTTAGCTTCTTTTCCCCTTCCTGAGTTTCTCTCATTCTGTAGAAACATTAGGGAAAATAAGAAATTCTCATTTCTAGGCTATTTTGGTGTTTACTTTTCTTCTGCATTGGAATATAAGTGGAAAACTTTATAAGGAGGAAAATAAAAGAAAAGGAAAAGGTCCAATTTCTCACCAACAAATTCAGTTAGATGGATGGCACATCTTTTGAAGGAAGCTGGGAAGTGACTTTATAGTAATGTATGGGTATGGTATTGAAAAGGCAAAGATGGTCTAAGGTTCTGAAGAAGCTCTTTATTATGCCAGATACAAACACAACAAAGGCTGTGGCTGGAAGATGATACAAAAAAACAAAGGAAGAGGAAAATGCAGGAGCAGTCTGCCATCTGATAGGACTCTCTTTGCACCTTATAGGAAGGAAGGTGACCTTCTGATCAGAAATGGAGTTTGGGGATTAAGTGGAAAAACTGCCTGCAAACAGGGAAGTAGGTTTGTATGGGACCTAAGGGTTCGTAACAGAGAGTTGGACAAATTAAATAGTATTTCCTGAATGTTAAGTTCATAAAAAAAATGAGGGAAATACAACCTCATTTCTCATTTTCATTCAAAAGTGCATGTAATTCTGCAAATAATGTTTGAATAAAATATGAGCTATTTATGCCAATACATGGGCAAGAATTTAAAGGATGTCAGATCCGTCATCCTTTCAGACCTTAAAATAGACATATAACAGCACCTAACTGGAAGAAGTCCAAAGGAGAACAAAACCAATCAGAGCTCCAGTTAATATGACTTACAGAAATCAATTCATTCAGAGTTATTTGCTATAAAGGAAATAGTGGAAAGAGGAGTAGGAGAGGCATATGGAATACTTTTAGAAGTAGATGATATCAATCTAAAGGACAATTACATTCAGAGCAACTGTTCACAGCAGGGGAGCAGTTCCATCCTGTATCAACCATGAATCAGGGAAGAACTTTCAGGTGGAAAGTTAGACATTAAAAAAATCCCCAAAAACCTACAATGTAATTTAAAAAGAAAAATAGAAAAAAACCCCCAGCTCTCCAATGGCGTGGGCAGTGAAACTTAGAGAGTTCTGTGGAGCCTTGACTTTAGGGCAGCTGTTATTATGAATGACACAGACACAGGAGATTTTCTCTTTGGACTGAAGATGTAAGGTATACTGGAGTCTTCTGCAGTTCTGACGTAGGAAAAAAGCAGAGAAAGCAGAAAAAAGCATGAGCTATTCACACTTACCAAGAGAAGAGTTGTGTGTCTATGAATCTTTTCCAACCTAATTGATTCTGTATGAATCTGTGAGAAAAAAACCCAGTGAATTATTCCAATGTAATAATATTAAAAAATAATCGTTTTCTGGAAATCCTTTGTGTTGTCTGACCTTTCTAGTCACAGCCACATAATGCCATTATCACCCCTATCTTCCAAAGAGAAAAAGACTAAGAAAGTAAAAGGTGAAGCTGTGGTTTTAATGGAGAAGACATTCACCTAGTTATCTTTTTCATTAAATTTCTTTCTTCATCCTTTACAATGACAATAAAACAATTTTATATTTAGTTATACCAAGTCAAGTTTTCCAAGTTTAATGATCCTGTTTACTCTCAGATGAAATCCACAATGTATTCTCATTATTAGTTTCCCAAAGTAAATGGAAATAGTACTTTAAAATTTAATGCATGGTATGTTTAATCATCTACACCATTCTTATTACTGGTTAATCCTGAAACAGTAGCATGTATAACATATAAAATATTCACAAGGTAAGCCACTACCATTAACTACAACAACAACAACAAAAATTCAATAAATCAGAATCCTTGATTTAATAACTAGCAGCTTTGTTTAATTACTGTTGGGTTGGGTTCACTGAGCTGAGAATGCAATTATGTATCTCAGAGCAGCATTAGTAGGTCAGAATAAAATGCCTGTTCTTTTTGTAGCATTTCCTTAAATAATAAATAGTCTTAATTTCTTAAATCATGAGAAAATATTTGACTATTGTCTGTTATATTTGGCTTACCCTGGAAAAGAACTTCCATTTACATGTGAATGTTGTGACTGAAGAAAGAATCAAAAGCTGTGGACACATATTTTCTTCACAGAGATCCCTGAACATGGTCTGGATTGTTTGATGGATTTAGTAATATTTGTCATCTTTTACATACCACAGAGCATTTTATCAGTTATTCTTTGTATAGTATTTCCACTGAATCATAGAAGAACACAAAAGAAAAATAATTGTCTCTGCACATTAGCAGATGAAGCTCTTGAGACATTCCAAGAGTCCCACGTTGAGTGGTTGGAGTAGTTAACCAGAATGGGCTTTCCTGGAAAACGAGTACATCAATAATGGCTTTTCCTGAGCACTGACAGACCTCAGATGCTCACACTCGATGTTCCAGGTGGGAAAATACGTCACCCATACGAACATCAGTCATTTTTTCTCACGACTGGGCGGTGAGAAGAAATTCATTTTTCTGTGCCCCAAAGAGGTAACACAGAATCACTCTGTTGATATTGGACACCACAGTGATGAAGCCCTTTTTACTTAAGGGCTTCATTTAATCTTCCTTTTCTGGGGGAAAAAAAGCTACCTAAATGAATCACACACATTATTGATTATTTGCTGAATTTAGGAGTCTCATAATGCAGATTGAAAAGTTTTAAAGTTATCAAAACATTGATGTATTATACATGTGGAGATTTGCTGATGACTTGGTACAGCCAAGGATTACTAAGGTTGATTATTGGTGAAATTCACATGCCAGTGCTTTTATTGGTCTGTCAACGTAGGGTGGTAAGTGCATCCTTAAAATATATGTAAACTAAGCTTGTTTTGATTAAACTTTATATACTTTTAACAAAATCAGATTAAAGTAACTGTGAAAGCAGAAACTTGGTATGTCTTATCTCTGCTTGAAAGATCTACAATTGCCTTAAAATGGTTGTGGATTCTTTGCTAGGGAGGGAGGACTGATTTAATGCACAATATTTTAATGAAATGTTAGTATTAGTAAACTAGAAAGGGACGGCTAGGGAAGGGAAAAGACAAATTACCTTCTTTCACTTTGCATGTTAAAAGCCAATTTGAAGGAAGTGTCAAGAAATTGATGTATTGTCTTCTGTGCTTAAAATTTTGCAATTATTCAAGTGAAAGTGAATTTTTTTTGGTGTCTTTGCTTTTGGGATTGGGTAGCTATTTTGATTTCTAGCCAAATGTGTTGAATTATAATTATGCTCTGTCTCAGTATAGAAAATGTGCTTTGAATATCCTGTATTTACTGTGACATCCAAGTAAGAAAAGGAACTGTGTTATATTTCTCTTTGAAGAATCTTCATGGCAAATATGATGGCTCCCCTACAAATGATAAGATAGTCTGCCATCTGCAACTGTGTATGGCAGATTGATGCAGAAGTGACTGATATACATTGGAAATGCATATTTTCAGATATAACCCTCTTTTTGTGTCATGGCAATGCGACCTAAAATATATAGTGTTTTGGCTGTTTCCTGATGGCAGCAATATGTAGTGCCCATAAGTCTGTAAATCCTAAAGAGCAATGTTAAAATAGTGAGTGGACAATGCAGAGGAGAGGAAACAACTCAGACAGAATCATATGAATCAGAAGAATTGGCTGGCTGTGTATATATGTATATATACTTTGTTGTCTAGAAATTCAATATAATTTGGGTTAGGATTATAGCTTTATTACCTTTAAAATTACCTTCAACGTTTAGATACATACCTTCATAACTTTGATACGGAGTGAGATAGGCTTAATAAAATAATAATATTAACAATAAATACTAGTAGTAACTACCAATCTAAAACTGGTAGTTTCTGATTCTAGATATTGACAAAATAGACAAGTAACTCCTGGCATTAACATCAGTGCTTTGCTAACACATTATTTCCCCTGCATCATTTCCACATCTTCATATGGGGAAAAATATGGTCATTGGTCTAGAGATGTTTCAACCCAAAAATATTTCTTGTTTTACAGTATGATCTTCTCAAAAAGTCAATTTAAGCTTATTAACCATGGAAAGAAAGACTCCAGCATTCCAATGTAAGTAGACATTTTGCCTTTCTAAGGTATTTTAATACTCCACATATTCCATACTACTTACAGAATCACTGCATCTTGGCAGAAAGCTCTGGTCTATCAGTATGCAGCAGGACAGAAAGAAAAGATGAATACAGTTCAGAAATATTTGATTAAATTGTCTTCAGTAGAAAATACTGTCTTGTTAAGTTCCCACAGGAAAACATTTTTTTTCAATTAGTTTTGATTAAACTCTGGGATGAGAGTTTTTAAAGTTAGGATAGAATCGTTTGTGGAAACCAAAAAAGAAATTTAATTCAGAAGGAATCAAAGCCTTGTGGGTTAAATACCTGTCTAAGCCTCCAGAAACCCAATTTCATGTATCTGAAGTAAACTGGCAAAAAAAAATGTAACAGGATGAAGAGGTGCATTAATATCTGAGCTGTTGTTTATCCTGATGTCTCAAGGCTTAAGTGCAGAAAGGAAATGTAGTCAACCTTTTTGCATCGATGAAGAGGCAAAACAGAGAACACAACATTGTTTTAAAAAAGATTTGGAAATACTTTATATATGAGAAATTGTAGCTGTTATCAAAAACACTTTTTCACCACTAAAGGCTTTGTTTTTGTCTGGCAAATTGTATTTTATATGTGGTAAAAAGAAAAATCTATTTGCAGATCAAAGAGAATGCAGAATCACTATTTTTTAAGATGAATTTTTATATTACTACACAATTGTAATTGATATTATTTTGTCTCCATATTGTTTTAAAA
>JACBWW010002197.1:0-10134 GCA_020086605.1 Lanius collurio | reverse complement strand
TTAACTGTGCTTACATGAGTTACCCACGGTCTACCCTCTTACTCACACCCTTGACAGGAGCTACATTTCAGCTCAGACCTGTTCACATGGTCCCTGCTGGGGCTGGGATGCTGGCAGCCTGGTGCCCAGCCTTCTGTCCCACACCCTTGGGGCTTTATCTGGGGCTGGCCCTGCAGTCACCAGCCAGTGGAGCCAGCATGGGTGTGGGTAAGGTGTGTCCTTGGCAGGGGGCACAAGGCCTGGCCTTCTCTCCTGCCTTGTTGATGATGTTTAAGTTCCTAGGGAAGAATCGAGACATTTCTCAAGCAGAGAATTTCAGATGTGAGTTCAATCTCTGCCCTACTGGTCACTTCAATGAAAACAACAGACAAAGCACGTGTGGTTTGGGACCTTTGGACCCAAACCCTCAGAGTTATGCTGAAGCTCAACTCCCAGTGTTTTCAGTTGTGTTGTGCCCTTAGAAAAGCCTGACCTAAGTGAACTGCCCAAGCTCAGGTGTCCAGCCTATTTCAGAGAGAGGATTTGGAATTAACCTCCCAGATCCCAACCCCTCGATGGAACCAGTGGACTTCCCTGTCTTTGAAACTAAAGATTGTCTTGATGTGAGCCTCAAAATGTTCCTCTCAGTTTCCTCGTTAGGCACTGTGACTGTCAAATTAAATTTCTACAAACAGTGATGTGAGATGAATCTCAGTCTCCTCATCACAGTGACCCTTTGTGCTGTAATCAGCAAGATGCCCACTGACTTTTTGGTAGGGTATCTCTTCTGAAAGCAACTCACTTCCAGTGCAGAACCACAGAGCCAAAGGGGAAAGGGTAAGGTGGCAATCTGCCAGCTGGATTTAAAAAAAAAGGACCAAAACCCCCCAAACCAACCCTTTTCTGTTATGCACTGAAGTCATTATCTATTTTACAGCCATAAAAAAGTACATTAAAGTGTCCCAGCATGCTTGTAGCAGAGTCATGATTTGTTGGTGCCTGGGAGGCCCCTCAGTGCGGTCTGACAGGTGTTTAGGTCAGGGTGAAATACGATATCCCTGCTCCCACTCAGGAGCTGGTACCAGCTCTGTGTGATTTGCCAAATGAGGATCTATTAGCAAGGTTTTGGTTTTGACAGATAAATAGCCCATCCAAGATTTTTCAGTGTTAGGGCATCCAAGAGGTTGCCCCATTTATGGTGCTTTCTGCAACCCACAGGGATTTTAATCAGCTTTACAGGCATTTTAACAAACTGAGTTTGCCTTTGGTATCTCAGATACTGAGATCTGCAAACATCTTCAAAGCAGAAATGAGAGGAAAGAAAAGAGAAAATGCAGAGCCCCAGAAATTTCCCAGAGATGAAGGTTTGCACAATGAAACTATTGCAGAGTAAAAGGCAGAATAAGAAGGTAACCAGATCCTGCAAACATCAACAAATTTATTAAAATTTTATATTTTCAGTATAGACTGAGATTTAAACTTTTGGTCCTGGTGCACTCAGATTCAAAAATTCTGTTCCTCTCAGGCTGATCAGAGCCCAGGTTATGTTTCTGTCACCTGTCTCTTAATTGTGACACTCTGCAAGCAAGGTGGAAATCTTCAGAAAAAACAAAGCACCATTTAAACCAGAAAATACAATTCAACACTTAGTGGAAACCCACAACAAAGTACTTGAGAGAGCATTTGGGTAGTGCAACATATGCATGAAATGAAGATTTCCCTCTATTCTTACAGGAACTGGCCTTGTAATAAGAAAAAGATGATACTTGTAAATGACACAGGGTCATTTGCCATCATTTAGGGGCATTGAGCTCATGCTGAAAGAACAAATTATCAGCTACAAAAGACTTTGGTTTGATTTTTTTTTTTTAATTAAGAATTTCAAAGTATAAATAAGGATTAAGCTTCCTTCCTAAGCTTTCTCTGAAGAGCAATGCAGAGAAGGATTTTTCTCATCTCTGCTTCATTTGGAATTATTGGTAGATGACCTGTAAATAAACTGAAGTATCTTCTCCCAGGAAAAATCACATCTAGTCCAGTGAAATAAAGATCCCAGTCATACCAACAGAGTTAGAAAAAAGGGAGAAAAAGACTTCTCAGTTGCAAACTTGGTTTTAACTCTAGGGTATCTGTATGCCCTCATTACCCTTCTGACCCTCTCCTCCATCCCACTGCATTGGTTGAGTGAGTGGGTGGGCTGGGCTGAGCTGCTGGCTGGGGTTAAACCAGGGCATATGCTCAACCAGAGAGGTCTCAGACACAGCCCAGGGATGCCCCTCTTGCCACCAGGCCAATGAGTGCCCAAAGCCCTCTGAGTCCCATCATACAACCAGGATTTCTGTCTGCCTCATTGTCCGTCCCCTGAGACATCACTGCCCAGCTTGGGTGTGGGAACAGCAGCAGTGCAAGGCCCCTGCTCTAGCCCAGGCACAGGACACCCACTGCTCTCCCCCAGACACCTCCAGCCATCTCTCCCCAGCACACCAGCTGGGTCAGGTGTGATTTAAACCCAACCTGACAGCTCCAAGGCTCCCTCTCCATCCCACACCCAGGAACGTGCTCCGTGGTTTTCCCAGGGACTGAGCAGGGCTGACCAGCCTGGAGCTTCCCCTTGAGCTGACCTTCTGCACCTTTTGGAGCATGGGTGGGACAGGCACCTCTGTTTGGTCACCAGGGTCATCCTTGGACCTCCCAGAGGTGATGGATGTCTCACCCTGCACAGGCACTGGCCAGCTCCCAGCGCTCTTGGATGAAATCCATCCTGTCCAGGGTGTCCATCGTGTCCATCCTGCCCCACTGACCCAGGGGGAGGTTGTGTCCAGCCTGGTGTTGTCTCCAGCCACCCCAGCCTGATGCTCACCTCGAGCAGCCTGGTCTAGTGGGAGTTGTGCCTGCCCATGGCAGAGGGAATTGAGACTGGATGTTCTTTAAGGCCCCTTCCAACCCCTTAATATTCCATGGTTCTGTGATTCTGTGATTGAGTACCTCTTCCTTCTGTGCCTGCTGTCACATCAAATCAATTAACATCTTAATCACAGCATCAATAACTCAGCCACAGAACAAATGAGACTGCAGCATATTTATTTCTCCCTAAGAAACAGAGATTAATAATAATTAAATTTTTTCCTAATTAAGGAAACAGTGATTTGGGGACAGAAGGGTGTTAGTCTTCTTATTAGAAATAGGTGTACTGTAACTGTACAAACATACCTACTAAGACCATTTAATGGAGAAGACACAGATCTGAATAGATGAGGAACAATTTTTATCTTTAATTTACTGTATTTTGCATTATTTGAGGAGTTGTTCCTGAGCTATTGCTAAGCAGACCTGTCTGAGCACTGCTCCAGGTACTCCTGGAATAATTGTATTAATGTCTCCCTTCAGAACAGCTGGGCCAGGGCTGCTACAAACAACATTCATCAGTTGTGACTTAGATTTCCTCAACATTTTTTTTTCCTGTAAAGGTCCAGACACACTCTTTACAATCTTTCACCTTTTATTCATAATTCACAGATCAAGAGTGAGCTTTAACTTTCACCCCAAGTGAGGTGATATTAACACCATACTTTTTCTAGTCCATGGTAGTTTGGCACAGCTCATCTATTTCATAGGTGTCTTTTCTCATTGATTCAATTTTTAAATACACTTTTTTCCCTTTTTTCTCTCTATTCTCATTAAATTTCTTCCACTCTAACACTTAAACCCTACTAACTTGCAATGTCCCTGTCATAAACTGGAAGAAAATAAAAAGCCTTTTTTTTTTTCTTTTTCTTTTGACCACAGAAAATCAGCTTCCATATGTATATGAAGAACAGTTGTTTTACTTTAGATCTCTTGGTTCACTTTTTTGAACACAAATTTTTCAATGCTGTAAATCTATTCAGACTTATGGTCTGGCAGTACTTTTGACATCACCCTGGCATGACCAAATTCAAATTAATGGAATTTGTGGCAAATATAAATAAAAATTGGCGAGTGTCAGCGTGATACCACACGTGTCAGCACTACCTTATCTGCCTAAGAGAGCTTCTGATCTTCAGATTACAACAGTCCTTCTCAATCTTGATACAATTGCCTGCCACTTACAATCAGTTATAAATACTAATTCCACCCTTCCTTTGTTGAGGGCTGCAAAACTGCTTGCTTAAAACACAAAAAGCCAATAACAAGCTTGTCTCGAGGTTGATCACTCAGTGCTGATTTCTTTGGTCGTTTTGAAACATCAAAGGGACATTTTGCCTCCAGCCTTTGCCATTTGTCTCCGTTAAGTGGCATGTTCTTGTCCCTTGCTGACCTCCTCTCTGCCCCCTGGTCTTTATCTGTTATATTTACCAGGATCTCCTTGGTTTCTGACAGGAAAAGAGGCACTGCCACTGCTCTGTGAGGCCTTTCAGAGGTACCAAGTGCATTGTCGTGGCTCAAAGCACAACTGGGGAGCCTTCAGTCACCTTCCAATTCACTTTCACTGGGGAAGCTGAGACCATGGAGGAGCTCCAGCTGAGCATTGGTCAGAACTCTTCCACAAAGAAAGTACACTAACTTCACAATGTTATAAATGAAATGTCAATTTCATTGGATTAATAATTTGCGCAAGCCAAATTATTAATATAAAAACAAATAAAATTTATTTCAATCAAATTGACAATCTTAAAAAGCCACTATAAAGGAAAGCAGGGCCAAGCCCAGGTTCTTGACTCTGGGTGACACATACACAGCTCTGACCACCAGCAGTTCAGAGAGGTAAGTGCACACCTTTGAGGTGTTTGAGTCCAGTTTTTATACTGTTTTTCTTGCTCCTGGCTATGAAATCTTTTGTCCTTTTCACTCCTGATGATCCTCTGGTCCAGTGCTCAGTGGTCCATTTAGATGCTGATGTGTCCAAGGATTCTCTTTGTGCTCTGGTTGATGGTTTCCAGTAACTCATCCCAAAGTATGATGATCTTTCTGGGAAATCCTTGTATGATCACAATGAGGTATCTCAGCAATAGGTCCACACATCAGCAATGTCCAGGGAGCAGCAGATCCTATCTCTTACTTCTTTCAGATGGAAAAAGATCTTTGTTGGGTAAGGTGAAATCATAGGAGGTTGATGGGTCTGAGGTCATCTCCTCTGAGCTTGCCTGCACTTCTTCTGTTAATTAGTACCTTCCTTGAGCAAGATGTCATGAGACTTGCCAAGGTGTACTCTGAACACAACTAAGTTTAAACATATATACAATTTACAAGATGTAGTTTACATTTTATATCCCATATTAATAACTTATTCCATTTATAGTGTTTTAATTTCTTATGAATTTTGACCCATCTACAACAACAACAAGTCACCAAAACCATCAGATTAGGGCAAGCAGCAGAAAGGAACCTGCTCTGCCCCTCCACCCCACCAAGACGTGTGTAAAGAGAGGAATTTGTGTAACAGGGGGCATTCCAGACATGTGAACAGCGCTGGATGTCTGGCCCTTGATCCCTCCTGCAGCAAAGCAGCTCCAAGTCATGACCAGCTGAGGAGAAGGACTCAGTTCCATCCCTCATCCTTGCCAATGCCTCCTGGGAGAGCAAAGATGCACAGATTTCAGGGAAGGAGCAAAGTTCTCCCTCGCCAGGTGAAAAACTCAGCTGGTTTCAGGCAGCCATCCCCACCATAATGGGATGCTCCTGGATTATACAGAAGGGACCAGTTCACACTCAGTGTCTCTGTAGTGAATAACAACTATTTATAAATTTAGCTTTTATCCTCAGGGTATAAGGAAAAAATTCTGCAAAATTGTTCTTCCCACCTTGCTGACACAGGCCCCAGAGTGAATAACAATTATTTACAAATTTAGCTTTTATCCTCAAAGTATAAGGAAAAAATTCTGCAAAATTGTTCTTCCCACCTTGCTGACACAGGCCCCAGACTGAAATGTTTGTTGTCTTTCAGTGACCAATTCTTGATAACATGGCTGGGACTGGGTGAGCTTAAAGGTCTTTTCCAGGTGAAAACATTGTATGATTTTATTCTATGGATTTTCCAAAGAATTCACTGTGTGTAGAAATACATCTTTAAGCCTGATGTGGAGCAGCAGCAGCAGCAGGGTCTTTGCTCAAATCAGTCCCTTCAGTACCATGACAATATTCCAGGTAACATGCTAACAATAAAACATACATTAAATTAGAGACTTAAGCATATGCTAAGAAATAGCCCCAAAACAAGGGCTTATTAATGGAAAACATCACACACCAGATCCCAAAAAACTGTAAGGCTCAGCTTTGTAATGGCTGAGGATGGATAATCTCACAAATATTCTGGAAAGCACTATAAATGTTCCTCATTGTCTCTAGGTCTGACACCAGTTTTAATAGTGGTTAGAGCTTCTTTAAGCTGAATCTCCCCTGTTCTTTCTGAGATGCCACAATAAAAAAACCCAGCAGGAGGGGAGCTGTATTTCATGAAAATCTTAACAGGGTTTGAAGAGTTAACAGGAAATAGGAGACAGCAGAGAGCTTTAGAATGAAGGGAGGTGACTCTCTCCTTTTCATGTCATCAGCCAAACATCAGATCGTCCTGATTTCCCTGCTCCAGAGGAAATTAAGACATTTACCAAGACATTTACCATTTACTGAAAGCTCTACTTTGATTTTAGGAAAATACCATCTGGTTTAGTTTGCATTAATGTATTTTCTTCCCATTTATAAGGTTTGTTTTTTTCTTCTTATAAATTAAAAAAGATAATGAATAATAAGAAAAGGAGGGTGACTCGTGAGCAGATGCCATTTTGGAGTAGCCTCCAGCAGACCTTGAGAACTCCTGAGAACACTGGGAACTCAGGGAGAAATTGCAGAGTAGTGGCATTAACACCTTCAGCTTTCCTGAAAGCTCTTTGTCATTCATTTTGCTGAGCATTCCTCAGTTCTCCTCTGATGGATGGAAAGGATCTCAGCTCCCTCTGTTGCTCCATCTTCTCAGCTTTCTTTCTACTGTGGCCACAATTCCTCTACACACTCAATAATTCAAACTTTTTCCATTGTTTCAAGCTCTCTTCATGTGAAAAATCCTCTGACATCTCAAATGATGTGCTTTGTACTTGAATCTTTATTTAAGACAGGACGACCTTAATATAAAGATTTTCTCTCACTTTTATTTATGATAGGGCTCTGAGAGTTAATACTTGTTCAAGCTTTAAGCACTATTTTTATGGAATGAAAACAAGGCTATAAATAAAAACAAAACTAGCTGTCATTTCTCACCTTAAAACCAAACAAAGGATAGTCAGACACCAAGCTTGTACACTTGTAGCATTTTCCCTGACACTCTGGAGTTCCTGAAGCATTAAGCACAGAAGTAAAGACAATGCATCTATACATGCAACAGCAGCACTGATATTTCAGTTTTGTTCTACACATTTTCCCTGACATAACCCACTGCCTTCTTTGCCTCTCTGACCACCGTGGCTCAGCTGAGCAGATGTTCTCACTGAGCTTGTCTCCTGTGAGCCACAGGTCCTTCTCCAGAGTGATCACAGCTAATTTACAACCCATCAAGGTATATGAAAAATTCAGATGGTTCAGTATTAAGAGAGCTTCCAAGAAGAAATGCCTTTGGAATTCACCTGAGAACAGAACTGGCATTATCTGATATTTCAGTGCCATGCTGCCAGCAGCTGTTTAATATTTTCATATATGCCATTTGCCCTCACTAGAGCATTAGGCTTCCACTTTCCTGGTCTAATTACACAGGCTTATATTTTGGTTTTTTAATATTTCAAGGTCAGTCATCCTCCCGTAGGATCTGTTCAGTCTCTTGCTAAACTGGTGTCACTTCACTACCTACCTACAGAGGAAAACTAAAACTGAGCCATTTAAAATGCTGTAGCTAACTTTCAAGTTGTTTTAAGGAAAGAAACCAAAGCATTTATTTTCTGGTAAATCACAGCTACATTGAAGTCCAGCTACCAAGAAAAATATTGGAAATTGTAACATGGGCCATATGTTGTCATGTAGGATTCTTCCAATTCACCTCCCTCCTGTGACTGTGGGCACAAAACCACTCTGGAGCTCTGCCCCTCCTGTCATAACCATTCCATGCTGCACAAATAATCAAACACCCACCAGGACAAACACCAGCACTCAGATGTTTCACCCAGACACCAAAGAGCAGGGGAAATTTTGTCCCTTTCAGTAATGACCAATAAAACTGGGAAATGGAGGCAGATTTACATCTGTACGTGCTGCGTGCATGGGTGGAACTGCTTTCATCAATTTGCTGTGATGGTTCTGACACTGTAATGCTTCTCTTTTCCAAAAAATACTTAAACAGTTGGTGAGAACAGACATGGGATTGTGTCAGCTGTGATGAGGACACTCGCCTGAGAGGTGTGAAATCTTAATTATTTATTCAAAGCAGTAGGGCTCCAATGGGAGACCTGAGCAGGCTCTTCTCCCACCTCTCCCCTTGCTCTCCAGAGCAAGTTACAGACATTCATCAGGGAAATGCAGGTTCACATCCTCCAGGAAATCAGAGAACTCCATCTGAGCAGTTGCTCTACCCCAGCAGCACTTGACCTGTTGAGTTTAACCCACATTTCTTTCTTATTTTTGTAAGCAGGGCTTGCACTGAATAAAGTCATTTTGGGAGAGTGGAGCCTTTTCCTCCAGGAAAAATGTAACAAATTATGGCTTCATTCACCATGACTTACTTTTGGTCAAATACTCACCTCAGAAGTCAAATTTAATCCTGCCACTGCTCATTCTTTTTCCACCCTCTCCCATTAAACTAACAAAACTGGCTGCAAATTTATTAATCAAAATTAAGATCTGTTCACATATCTGCTATGGAATTTGCAATCAAAGATAATTTTTAATGATATAGGGTAGCCAAAAAGGAAACTTTGAAAGCTCCATGTGATCTCCATGAAGTAGATGAACAACACAGTGGATATTGTAAGCTTAGTTGTGAAAGTATGGGGAAAAAAAGTGGTCCACTGTTAAAAAATATTCCGAATAATTCTAAAATAATTGCAAAGCAGAATCCCAGGAGCTGCAGAAAAGGTAATGAAAGATGCCTGAGAAAAGCCTCAATGCATGCAAACATTAAACACCATTTTTTTAACTGCAATATGCAAGAAGTACTCCTTGTGTTCAGTTGTTACACAAAATGTTGGTGAAGAGGAAGGTAGGGAGGAAAAGGGGTAACTTCAGCACTGTAACAGAACAGGACTTGATATTTTCAAGGGAAATCAGCACAGAAGAGAAATGAGCCAGGAAAGTGACTGGGAAAGATTAAGATTGGTGATCCAGAAAGACCCACATACATTTGAAGTGAACATCTGACCTGAGAGGGAGTAACAGCTCAAGGGAACAAAGCAGAGGAAAAGCAAGGGTAGGAGAATCACTCTGACTGATACTGAAATGCATCATGCTGCTCATTATTAGTTCCCATCACGCCCTCCTGGGTGAACCCAACTCAGCACCTAAACTTGGCAAAGCTTCAAACATCATTGTCTAAAGTCTGCTGCTAGACATAAAGCAGGAGCTTTAACTGCAGCCTGGGATTTCCAGCAGGAGTGTTCCAGGCACTGGTTGCAGGGCAGTGACATCCACCCACCCAGACACCCACACCATCAGAAGACATGAGGTGCTCCAGGTGCTGGGAGAAGTTTGACTGCAGAGCTCTCTCCAAACCAGAATTGCCTCCACAATTGCATACATGGCTTTTTTTATTTCTTTTGGTGGTTACCATGAGCAGCTCAGTAAAAGATGAGTCCTTGCAAGGACTTGGCTCAGTGACCTCCCCAGCAAACTGCACCTTCACACCCTTCCCCACTCACAAATCCTGACTCACTGCAAGCACAGACCTCCAGCTTCCAGCCAGAGATGCACATTTGCTTCCTGCCTCCCCTGGAATTTTTTGCAGTGCACTGTTCCATGCCAGTTCACTCCGCTGGTGTCCCTCAAAGAGACCCACAGAGCTGAAATGGAGCAGGCAATTCTGCTCAGCAGAAGTATCTCTCACCATTCATTAGGAAAAGTCACCTTCTGACTGCTATTCCATTGAGAAAATAGCACTCCTGTGTTGGTTTTCAGCTGCAGCATCCAGACCTCTTTTACCTTTCCTTTTTCAAATCAAGTTGCTTTTAATTTTTCACCTATAGACCATAAATGTCTCACCTGTAG
>JACBWW010002196.1:0-10136 GCA_020086605.1 Lanius collurio | reverse complement strand
CCCCCCCCCCCCCCCCCCCCCCCCCCCCCCCCCCCCGTCATGGCGGCGCCCGTGAGGCGGGAAGGGGCGGGAAGGTGACCGGACCGTGCCGCGCATGCGCAGTGACGCCGCCGCCGCTGGGCGGGCCAGGGCGACGCCGCTTCCGCCCGGCGCCAAGATGGCGGCGCCCTTTGTCTGGTCGGTGTCACGGTGAGGGCCGCGGGCTGCGGGTGAGGCCCCGCCGGGCCCGGCATGGCAGGTACGGCATGGGGGGCCCGGGAGAGCGCTGGAGGGGCTGGGGAGAGGGCTGAGTGGAACATGGGCGCTGGGAGGGGAGGGGTCTGCGGCCCGGCTCGCTGGCTGTGGGGTAACGGAGCCGGTTTGGGGGTCACCCCGGTGTTCGGCCCCCGGTTCTTTGAGGTCAGGCTGCGGGGGGAGCGGTCCTGCTGGCTGCGGGGGCTGCCGGCTGTCGTGAGGGGAACGAGGGTTGTCGCGACAGGAAGGGGAGGGGCTGCTAGCTATCGTCAGGGTTTGTCGGCTGCTGTGAGGGGAGCGGGGGTCTTCTGGTTGTCGTGAGGGGAAGGGGGGGCCCCTGGCTGTTTTGAGGGGGGGCTCTTGGCCACAGCCCGTCCCCAGGTGTCCTCTGTGTGACCCCCCCTCAGCCGTGCGGTGACTCGGGGCGAGGCCGCGAACGAAGCCCGGTGTCCCCCGGGCGTGGGGCATCACCGTGCCTCTCCTCGGGCCACCAAAAGGTCCTCCTGAGGGCGGGAATGGGGGTCACAGCCCTGGGCCAGCGCCTGACACATCCCCGCACCTCAGGGACGGGGGAAACCGCAAGGAAAACACGGATTTTCCCTTGTTCTGGCGTTTTTTGGCGAGCTGACAGTCCCTCCTGGCTGTCCGTGCCCTCTGCGGGCGGGCGGGGGTGACACATTTCCCGGAGCAGCCGCATTTCCTTAGTTTCGTTTCTGCATCAGAGGCTTCTCCCGGGATTCCAGCCCTCAGCCAGCATTCCAAAGGTTGTTTTTCCCCGAGGAGACAAAGGTTTGTCATCGCTGGGCACTGCAGACACAGAAGGGGTGTCAGGGTAGATCTCAGGCTCAGGTGGTGTCTCAGCGTCCAGAGCAGCACCAGCACATCCCTAAGCCTGAAATCCAAATAACCAAGCGGTCTTCAGGATGTCTGTTCCCTATGGGGCGTCCAGAATGTCCCTCTCCTCGTGTCTTTCTCATTTTATTTCCTTTTTGTCACATCTTTTGCTCTTTGTGATTATTTCCCCTCTCATAGTTCACCTTCCGCTTCCAACCACAAGCGCTGCAGCCCTTCCGTGTTCCATGACAGCTCTTATTACATGGAGCTGCTCCACTCACATCTGCTCTAAACTTTATTTTTCTCATGGAAAACGTTGCAGGATCCGTTCCTGGAAATGAGGACAGAGCCCTCCAGGCAGAGGCAGCGAGGGTTGGGGCTGCGCTGTTCCCCGAGCTGACGCACGAGGAGGGAGACGGTGGGTAGGAAACAACCCCCCTCTTCCCTTTCATCTTCCCAGGATGGATGGCTGGGTGGTGACAGCCTTGAAAAGCAATGTTTAAATCACTGTTTTTTTCCAATTTAGTGAGGTTTGGAGGTTTTTAATAGGTAGATGTTCATGTGGCAGGGAAAGGGAGAGGTAATGTCACTAATTAGCGAGAGCACTTAACAGAGCTCGCGTGGGAAGCTCCCTGGGACTGCAGCTGCAGTATTTATATGTGTGGTGGGCGTGGGTGGGCTCATAATGAACTTTTCCGTGATTAATTGGATAACAAGAGACTCAACAGCAGTGTCAGAGAGAGGTCGGGAGGGGAATCGTCTGCCCCGAGGGGAAATCAGGGGGTGCCCAGTCCTGCATCGGTGATTTTGCACCTCAGTGCCTTCAGCACCCAAGACTGGAGGTTTAAAATGGAGTTTTCCATCCCTCTTTTCCCAGGATGGCTGCATAGAGACTGACCTGAACACCTGGAAAGGGGGAACCTCTGGAGGTGACACACAACCCTCTGGCCCTCGATACTCTGGATATCTCCACTCCTCGCAGCACAGGGGTGAGCTCAGGCACCAGTCCTGGGGCTTGGGTCCAGGTGTTTGGGATTTTTAAACCTTGGAGTCAGGGGTTTTAGCAGATAAAGGTGACATTGGCTGCTGGGTGGGAGTATAGAGAGCTCCTCCAAGCCTCTCCCTGCTCTGCTTCCCAGGGAGCAGGAACACAATGTTACGGAGGAGGCTACAGAAAATAGGAAGTTTTTTGGGGAGGAGTTGAGTTTCCTGGATTTTTACTTCCTTCTCAAAGCTGGGGAGCAAAGCTGAGACAAGCCCAATCCTGGAATGTTAAAAATCATCGTTCAGATGCAAAGTGCCTCCCACAAATCCCCCAAAATACCTTTTTAGTGCATCAAACTGTCATGATTCCTCAGGTCCTGCTGCGCAGAGCTCTCCGAGCACAGAACACAACATTGTTTATCCTGCTGGGAAAATGCTCCCCCTTTTTTCTGGAGCTTTGCAAGCCACACAGGGCCATGCTATACAGCATTTTGATCCAAATACTGTTTTTCCTGACTGTTGGGGATGTATTTTGGGACTGGGGAGTTTGGACAGCTGGGGGAAAGCCAGGGCAGGGAGTTCATTGCAATGACAAAATGGAGTAGAACTTCCTCTCTCTGTGCATGATCCGATGCTGTCAGAGAGGTCGTGGCTCCTCATCCACACTGGGAATGACTTTGGAAGTTAAATGAATCCTTGGGAGGAAGATCCTTCCCCAAGTGTTGTTGGCACACACAGCTGACAGGAGGAGGCTCCCTCTGACCACTGATGCAGAGGAAGGGACAGGAACTGGAAATGCCTGGTGTTGTGGATCCAAACCTCTCACTTTTTCCTGACTGGAAACTCCTGATTTAAGAGGTGGTGAAGTGGAAAAACAACTTCCATGGGCTGGAAACTTTCAGAGACACTGAGAATGGAATCCAGGAGTGCTTCCCCAGCTGTAACCTTCCTGCTTCAGCGTCCAGAGCTTTAGGGACTTCCTGCTTGAACAATAACTGGATAGTCCCTGCTTCCTTTCTCCTTCCTCCCTGCCAATCCCTTGAAACAATCCCTTCAGCATGGGAATCATTGCTGGGAGACAGAGCCAAGTGAAAACCCTTCATTCACCCTATGGATGCAGCTCAGGAGAAAATCCACAGTGTGGCACTTCGCTGACAAGGACCTGCTGGAAAATTGGGGTTTTGCCATGTTTCTAGCAATTTGCAGCATTCCTCAGGCAAAGCTGTGCTCCGAGCATGGAGAACTCCCTCCAAACACACAATAAAATATAAAAATTCCTCAGTATCATGACATGGGCAGCTGGAACGAGCAGGAGCTGGAAGGTTTGGATGAGCACTTCTATGCTGTGGCCTTGGCAGGAGCCGTGACACAGAGGAGGGACGATGGCACTTGTTGTCTGCAGAGGTGCCAAGGCTCCTGCTTGCTGCTTGGACCAGCTGAGGAGCAATAGCTGTGTTCTAAATGCTGTCAGAGTGGCTAAAAACCATCGTGGCTGTTCCATCAACTCCTTCCAGCCCTTTGCTGGAGTCGTGGCTGTTCTAGGAGAGGGTTCAGGGTTGGATTTAGCCAGGAGAGGAGCTGAAATTCACCTTTTTGGGCCGTTTTTTTAACCACAAGGACAGTCAGGTTGTGTTTTGTGATCTCTCCTCCTCCATGACCCCGTCAGTGGTTTCACCACCCACCTCACCTCCCCATCTCGGGTTTTTTTCCCTCCCCACAGCCATGGATTTCCCTCAGCACAGCCAACAAGTGCTGGAGCAGCTGAACCAGCAGCGGCAGCTGGGGCTGCTCTGCGACTGCACCTTCGTGGTGGATGGCATCAACTTCAAGGCCCACAAGGCCGTGCTGGCTGCCTGCAGCGACTACTTCCGCATGCTCTTCGTGGACCAGAAGGACGTGGTGCACCTGGACATCAGCAATGCTGCAGGTAGGCCTGCAGTTCTTATCCAGGGTCCCTCCCAGCTCCTTAAACAGCACAATCCCTTGCCCAGGCTGTGAGGGAGGCTCTTCAGCTTGTTATTTTGAGCGTTTCAGAATGAAAGCGTGAGGGATGAGGGCTCATTTGTCGTTGTGTCACCTCCCCTGCAGGCCTGGGCCAGGTTCTGGAGTTCATGTACACAGCTAAGCTGAGCTTGAGCCCTGACAACGTGGAGGATGTGCTGGCCGTGGCGGGTTTCCTGCAGATGCAGGAGATCGTCAGCGCTTGCAACGCCCTCAAGTTCCTCTCTGTGCCCCCAGAAAATCCCCCTGGGATGAGCCAGCAGCCCCCCCGAGATTGGTACGTACCCTCCTGGCTTTCCCTCACCCAGGGAGTCAAGATTTACTCACACTTCATCCAGTCCAAAATTTATTCACTTTGGTTCCTTGGCCACCTTCCAAACCTATTTCCTGGGTACATCTGGTGCATCTGAATGGGGTTTGATCCCCATGGGCACCATCAGCAGTTGAAAAATTGCTGCTTCCCTGGATTTTGTGGGATTTGGGAATCCTCCTGGCAGCAGCAGCTGGATGGCTTCGCCTCTTCCTTCTTAGGGGCCAACAAGGTGATGGCTGATGACAAGACATCGGTGGCAGAGGCTCCGGGGGAGCCTGACAAGGACAAAGCAGCCGTTCCCAATGCCGAGGGAAAGGAGGAGAAGCCGGAGGCTGCAGCACAGCCCAAGGCACCTGCGGAGCAGCCGGCTGGCCAGGAAGGTGAGCCACCAAGGGGTGACACCCCAGAGCCTGCTGCCACCCCCAGCACACCCTGTCCTGACACTCTGGTGCCCACAGGGACAGACGCTGCCATCCAGGAGGATCCCAAGGCTGACATTCCCGGGCTCCCGCAGCCGTCGGAGAGCACGGTGGGCAGCGGCAGCCCCGTGGCCACAGACACCACCGGGACAGGAGGTGTGTTGGCGAGCAGGGCTGGGACAAAGCTGGGCAGAGCCCAGCATTTTCTGTGGAATTAATTGTGTGAGTGTGAGTTTTGTGAGGCACAGATCCTCTGGGAGCAGTTTTCTTGGAGCATAGCAAGGAGAATTGGGAAATTCTCCTATGCCTGCACAGGCTTTTGGAATTAAGGCTAATCACCTGCAAATTCAAAGTGATCCCAGGCAAAGGTGACGATGGATGAGCTTTCACTTCCCTTCCAACTCAAATGTTTCTGTGATTTCCCTGGGGACAGGGGATGCCTAATCCCAGTCTCCTTAGGTTAGGAAATACAGATGGATTTTGTGCCTCTGCTGCTGCTCACAAACCTGAGTGTCCTCATTTTCTACCGTCCTGCAGAGATGAAGCCGGAAGGGAAGGAGGAAGAGGGGGAGATGATAGTGGAAGAGGAAGATGAGGGTAAAATGCCTGAGGAGGAGCCAGCCCAGCTGGAAAACGGGGAGAACGCTGAGGATAATGAGTCGGGAAGCACGGATTCCGGGCAGGAGAACTCGGGGGAGCCGCGCCTGCTGCGCTCCGGCACCTACAGCGACCGCACCGAGTCCAAGGCCTACGGCTCTGTCACACACAAGTGTGAGGTGAGGCCAGCTGGGCTCCTGGGCAGCATCTCTGGGTGCCACCAGGTGCCTCAAGGACACTGGGGGTGACAGTGCCCATCCCTCCATCCCTAGGACTGCGGGAAGGAGTTCACCCACACCGGGAACTTCAAGCGGCACATCCGTATCCACACCGGAGAGAAGCCCTTCTCCTGCAGGGAGTGCAACAAGGCCTTCTCCGACCCAGCTGCCTGCAAGGCCCATGAGAAGACGCACAGGTACGTGGTGGAACCAGGGAAAGGTGCCTGAAAAATGTGGGGTTTGCTGGGAATGGTCGAATCCTTTGGAAATCCACCGGTGTGTTGGGATATCCAGGAGGAGATTTGTCTTTCTGCCCCTGTCATGGAGTCACAGAATAATCCTGAGTTGGAAGGGACCCACAAGGATCGAGTCCAACTCCTGGCCCTGCACAGACACCATCAGAATCCCACCCTGTGTCTGAGAGTGTTGTCCAAATTGTTCTTCCCTTTTGTGTTGTTTCATGGACTCCCCATCCCTGGAAGGGTTCAGGGTGGGATGGGGCTTGGAGCAAGCTGGTCTGGTGGCAGGTGGGGTGTGGTGGAACAGGATGAGCTTGAAGGTCCCTCCCAACCCCAGCCATTCAGTGATTCCTGTGGGTCTGGCTGGGGGATGACACTCAGACTGGGGCAGGGAGACCCCAGTGCTGGGTGTGACATTCCCACCTCATCCCAGCCCGCTGAAGCCGTATGGCTGCGAGGAGTGCGGGAAGAGCTACCGACTCATCAGCCTCCTGAACCTGCACAAGAAGCGGCACACGGGCGAGGCCCGGTACCGCTGCGAGGACTGCGGGAAGCTCTTCACCACCTCGGGCAACCTGAAGCGGCACCAGCTGGTGCACAGCGGCGAGAAGCCCTACCAGTGTGACTACTGCGGGCGCTCCTTCTCCGACCCCACCTCCAAGATGCGCCACCTGGAGACGCACGACACCGACAAGGAGCACAAGTGTCCCCACTGCGACAAGAAGTTCAACCAGGTGCGGTGGGGAGAGGGGAAAAGAGCGGGAGCTGGGCCAGAGTGGTCCTGGAGGGGAGGTTTGTCAGTGGGATGCAGTTTGGGGCTGCCAGTGCTGTCCTGGGATGGTGTCCATGGTATCTATGAAGTGTAGGTGGGGGTCCCAGAGTGGTCCTGAAAGGGTGAATTATCCATGGGATGTAGGTCAGGGGTCTTGGAGCTTGGAAAGGGTGGTTTATTCATGAGGTGGAGCTTGGGGATCCCGGAGGCCACTCCAGAAGGGATCCATGGGGGCTGGGGTTGCTCTGAAGGGAGATAAGGTGGTTAGGGGCTCTCTCCATCTGTTCTCCATCCCCAGGTGGGGAATTTGAAGGCTCACCTGAAGATCCACATCGCAGATGGGCCCCTGAAGTGCCGGGAATGCGGGAAGCAGTTCACCACGTCAGGTAACATTGGGATGAGGGCTATGTGACGGGGGTTGGATGGTTTGGCAGGGGCAGGGAGTGTTCTGGGGCTGGATCAGAGCCAGAGGAAGGATTTCATCCCAGGTTTACAGTGCCATAATTGTTCTGCATGAATTCCTGGTTTTTCCTGTGGAACCACACCTGGGAAAGGAGCTCCTCATCCAAATTTTGGAGATGGGGAGGTCTTCTCCCATCTTCTCCCCACCTGCTGCAGAGCCAGGGGGTTGGAATGATTCCAGTGGAGTCCCTTGATCCCCTCAAACACTGGGTGTTTGTCCTGGCTGTTGCCCCTTCCATGTTATTGCCCGATCCCAGGCAAGGTGCACGCCTCGATCCTGCACAGTCCCTGTTCCCTGAGTAGCATCAGGCTTCCCCGAGGGAGCTTCTGGGGCACAGGCAAGGAGGAAAAGGGGGAGGAGGCTCCGGTGTCCTTCAGCCTGCCCTGCTCCCAGGTAACCTGAAGCGGCACCTGCGGATCCACAGCGGGGAGAAGCCGTACGTGTGCGTGCACTGCCAGCGCCAGTTTGCCGACCCCGGCGCGCTCCAGCGCCACGTCCGCATCCACACGGGTACGGATCCGCTCCTGCCTCCCCGAGGGGTTCTCCTTCCCCCCCTGCTCCCCACCCACCCTCTCCCTGTGTTTTCCCCAGGAGAGAAGCCGTGCCAGTGCTTGATCTGCGGGAAAGCCTTCACCCAGGCGAGCTCCCTCATCGCCCACGTGCGCCAGCACACCGGGGAGAAGCCCTACGTGTGCGAGCGCTGTGGGAAGAGGTGAGGATTCCGCTTGGGAATTTCAGGAGGGGCACTTCTGTGGTGTTGGAATGTCAGGTGGTACCTGCAGTCACCCTCTGCAGCTGGGTGGAAGTGCCCAGGGTGTTACCACAGACTGTGGTGACCGTGGTGTCATCCCTGAAGGTTCGTCCAGTCGAGCCAGCTGGCCAACCACATCCGCCACCACGACAACATCCGGCCCCACAAATGCACCGTCTGCAACAAGGCCTTTGTCAACGTGGGTGACCTGTCCAAGCACATCATCATCCACACCGGTGGGTACCTCCCAAAATCCTCCCCTGACCCTGGGCATCGCCCCCTGCCCCGCCCCTCATTCCCTGTCCTCTTCCCAGGGGAGAAGCCGTTCCTGTGTGACAAGTGCGGGCGCGGCTTCAACCGCGTGGACAACCTGCGCTCGCACGTGAAGACCGTGCACCAGGGCAAGGCTGGCATCAAGATCCTGGAGACCGAGGAAGGCGACGAGGTCAATATCGTCACGGTGGCATCCGATGACATGGTGACATTGGCCACCGAGGCGCTGGCTGCCACCGCTGTCACGCAGCTCACGGGTGAGCTGGGGGGCCCACGGGTGTTCCCAAAGGGAGTTCATCCATGGGGAGCGACTCGGGAGCCAGCCAGAAGGGAAATTCAGTGGTGGGGTGCAGCTGGCTGGTCCCAGAGTTGTTCCCAGAGGGAGATTCATTTATGAGGGTGCAGCTTAGGGGTCTCAGGAGTCATCTCTAAAGGGAAACATACCCATGGGAATGCAGCTTGGGGGGCTTAGTGGTGTTCTGAAAGGGAGGTTTATCCATGGGGTGCAGCTTGGAGGTCCCAGGAGCCACCCTAAAAGGGAAACTTATCCATGGGATGCAGGTTGGGCACTCCAGGACTGTCCTAAAAGGGGGGTGGATCTCCAAGGAGCAGCTTGTGGTTCCAGGAGGCACCCCAAAAATAAAATCTTTCTATGGGGGGCAGCCTAGAGGTCGCAGGAGCCCTTCCAGAGGGGAGATTTATCCCTGGGGAGCATCTTGGGGGCCTTGGGGCTGTCCTGAAAGGGAGGTTTATCCATGAGGTGCCATTCGAGGGGCCCAAGAGTCACCCCAGAAGAGAGATTTATTTGTGGGGGGCAGTTTGGGGCTTTTCCAGCAGCTTGGAGGTCCTGGAGCCCTCCAAAGGCACTGCAGGTTTATCCAAGGGTGCAGCACCTGAATCTGGGCAGCCTCATGGGACACCTCTGGACATCCCACTGGAGCAGCTCCCAGCCTCGGCTCTGGGCAGGATCCATGGCTGGGGGAGGAATTCCTGCCCAGCTGGGCCCCCCCAACGTTCCTGTGCGCCCTTGTCCCCGCAGTGGTGCCCGTGGCGGCCGCGGTGACGGCGGACGAGACCGAAGCCCTTAAAGCCGAGATCACCAAAGCGGTGAAGCAGGTGCAGGAGGCAGGTGAGACCGGGCATCCGGGGCCGGCTCCTCCCCTCACAACCCCGCAGCGCCTCCGGGAACAGCGGCACGGGCCGGCAGCTCCCGCCCCGGCGCCTCCCCCATTTTTGTGTGTGTTTCTCTCCCCCCGCAGACCCCAACACGCAGATCCTTTACGCCTGCGACTCCTGCGGGGAGAAGTTCCTGGATGCCAGCAGCCTGGCACAGCACGTACGCATCCACACGGCCCAGGCACTCGTCATGTTCCAGGCCGAGCCGGACTTTTACCAGCCCTACGGGGCCGCGGGCTGGCCGGCAGAGCAGGTCATCCCCACCGGCGAGCTCCTGTTCCGCCCCCGCGACGGCCCCGCCGAGCCGGCCCCGGCCCCGGCCCCGGCCCCCTCGGCCGAGGGGCCGCCCCCCGAGTGACCCCGCCCCGGCCCAGCCTTTATTTAAGAGACAGCTCGGAAATGATGTAAAAAGTGTATTTCTGGAAGGGAAGAGATGGAATAAATTGCAGTATTTTCTAAGGGTTGGTGCTCGGGAAGGGGAGGGACGCGCTGTGGAACCCCCAGGGGATGTTTTGGGGCCGTGGGGGGGATTGAAATACTCCAGTCACTGATGAGAATGTGAGGTGACAAAGTGGGGATAAATTAGATGATAAAGGTAAAAAGGTGCTTTAAGGTTTTCAACCCCAGCCCGAGCAGCAGATGGGGATTTTTGGGCCCAGGAAGACCCTCACCCACTGCTCACCCACTGCCCCCCCACCGAGGGAGGGGTAGAGGCAGAGGAGCTGCCCCTGTTTTGGGGTAAAAACAGAACAAAAGGTGCTGCTGGCTGGAGGGAGGGTGGAAGCCTGTCCTGCCCCACACTGGGCCCACCTACAAGGGACCCCCAGGCCCTGCAGCTGGGAAGAGGGGCTGGGAGTCCCAT
>JACBWW010002195.1:0-10144 GCA_020086605.1 Lanius collurio | reverse complement strand
ACATATGTGTCAGTAGGTCACAATGAAACATCTCTAATCACCATTCATGTGGGTTTCCTCCACTCCCTTTACAGATCATTCCACTCCCAAAATCTGGCACACATGATCCACTCAGGGGTGGCCACAGCTCTCAGTTTGGTACACTCAGCTGTGCTTTCATCTTGTCCTCATTTCATGGGCAGCAACAACTGTTAGGGCAGCCTGGGCACTCTGGAGCTTCAGCTCCAGACTTAATCCATTGCCACCAAGTAAGTGCTTGACCTTGCTCAAGCTGTGGATGACTTAAAAACCTGCTTTTCTCTTCCTGGATGATTCCATTAATTGGGCAGGAGATACAGGTACTAATCAAACAGCAAACACTCCTTTCTGCCTGCTTGGAGCCACGTATACAAACTTAGCAGGGATAAGTAAGGCATGGACTAAAGATAAGACCCATCAATATGATGGAAAAAACACACACCATCCTAAGAAGGGGAAAACTTCACTGGAAGATAGAAAGTTTTCAGGTAAACCAGCTGCCTTAAATTAAGTGTTACCATCATAATTTGGAAGAGGAGAGAGTCAGTGCTGATGTCAGCACTGCAGCTGAGTCATGGAAGCACTGGGAAGACAGAAAGAATAAATTCTAACCCCCTGCCTCCTCAGAGACAGTCACTTCAGCCACTCTCTTTGTCTTGAAGCAAACAGCAGTCTCCACAGAAGCTCTGTGGTAGATGAAGAAACAGATAAATCAGAAATTTTCATGAGAGCAACTGTAGTTTATACAGGAAAATGCTTCCCCTGAAAAACATGCTGAGGATCAGGGCCCTCTGGTATGGAACATGTTTGAGATGCCAAGATCACCACTTGAAGCATGAAACAAGAAGAAAGCATTGTGATGTCTCGAGTAAGATCTAATTGTGTTATCTTTCCAAGTATTAGAAAATGACAGGTGTGAAAACTGTCCCTTTTTACTGGAATTGTTCTGCTGGCTGAAAACCAGAAATGAATGCTCATGTCATGGAAAAAGGCTATGCCAGAGGGAAGAGGATTCACAGGGATGCATTGAATCATCTTGATCAATCTTGATCATCTTGACAATTTCTAGGATTCAGCAGGCCTCCAAAGACTAATTGTCTTCTCTGACAGAGGGGAAGAGGTGCAAAGAACAATCACACACGACTTTACAGGATACCAGCACCCGATGGTCTTTTCCTGTGGAGATCTTGCTTTGTTCTCTGAGGGCCTGTAGGGTCTGACAAACCCCTGTCTTGGCAGGAAGCCCTTGTTTAGATAAGGTTAGCTGCAACATCTCCAAATGTGGGGTCTGACAGGCCCCTGCCCTGGCAGGGAGGCCTGGAGATAAGGAAGTAGCACTATCTCCCTCCAGGCCCCTCTTGGGGAAACAAAGAGCCTTTTTAGTTAGAAAAGATAGATCCAAGATCCTCTAGGAAACTGTATGTAAAATACCCTAGTACCCATTGGTTTCTCACCCTTCACACCCACCTCTGTACCCCATAAAAGAGACCCCTCTGCCCCGAGTCGGGGAGGATCCGTCTCTGGTCACCCCTTGGCGGGAGATGGAAGAACAAAGCGACTTCTGCGGCACCACCAGCAGGGCCTCTCCTCTCTCTGTGCGGGCCTGGCCCTGGGGGTTTGCCTTGCAGAGCAGAGCTGAAATCACTGCTGAATCCCTGAGAGCTGATGGCTGCTGAGCCAGGCACCTCTGCAGGCACCCCCGGCCGAGGGCTGAGAGAAGCCACGGCCCCCTGGGAGACGGTTCCTGACGGGATCCCCTCTGCAGAGGGTTCCTGACGGGATCTCCTCTGCAGAGGGTTCCTGACGGGATCCCCTCTGCAGAGGGTTCCTGACGGGATCTCCTCTGCAGAGGGTTCCTGACGGGATCACCTCTGCAGAGGGTTCCTCACGGGATCACCTCTGCAGAGGGTTCCTGACGGGATCACCTCTGCAGAGGGGTCCTGACGGGATCACCTCTGCAGAGGGTTCCTGACGGGATCCCCTCTGCAGAGGGTTCCTGACGGGATCACCTCTGCAGAGGGGTCCTGACGGGATCACCTCTGCAGAGGGTTCCTCACGGGATCACCTCTGCAGAGGGTTCCTGACGGGATCACCTCTGCAGAGGGTTCCTCACGGGATCACCTCTCTGGGTTCGCTACGGCTTCTTGGGTCTGAGCCTCTGACCCCAACCAGCCCAGGCCGGAGGGAAAACCCCCCGCCAGAATAACAACTTTAAGGGCCTGCCTGCTTTTGCAGAGCACAAGAGGTACATCAGAAAACCCGATGAGGGTGGGTAACATGTTACACTCTACCTGTAAATTATGGGCATAAAATAACTGCAGACAGGACAGCAGAGGTCCTTTAACACAGATAGACCCCCAGTAACTACGTTGTCTGGTGATTCCCAAGTACCTACAAGCACAGCTTGCCAAGTGCAAGACTCAAACCCACTCTGTCCCTCTGCCACAGGTGACAAGGGTAGGGGTCTTCTTAAAGCAGCTCAGAGACAACCAGCTCTTCTCTGTCCCTTTTTTGCTCCTTTCCTTAGAGTTACAGGGAACTGGGTGTCAGTTTATCAGAGAGCAGACAAAGGCTAGTGGGCATCTCAGAAATGCCCTAAAAAATCTATCTTGAAATATATATGCAAGTATAGGTAAAATTCGCCATAAAATTATTGAATTATTATAAAGTATTCAAGAATTATCTGAGATTTTCAGGACTGGATATTATCAATTTCCAGTGACTACAGATTTTCATGTGATTCTTATTTGTAATGCATAAGCTGTCACTGTTTTTTTCATTTATATAGCAGAGTAGAGGAGATCTACAAGAGAATTAGCTTTTAAACATTGCAGCATGGGAAGAATGACATCCTTTTTTTGACTTATCTAATAATAACCTTGAGCTCTGCAGTTTCAGGAGCAGCAAGCCCGTAATTCAAAAGGATATGTGAAAAGAAAAAAACCAACAAGTCGTTCTGTCCTCACTGATGAATACAACAACCAGAGTTTTCCTGCCACCTTTGCTGCTATCCTCCCTAATCACACCTTCTAGCAAAAGTACTTTTTGCCTCACTGCTGCTGAGGTAACCTCCTAATCCAGCCATAAGGTGTAAAACTCTCACAAGATCCCTTTTGTTGGGTATGTCTCATTATAAGCAGTAGGTTGGCTTGGTTCTCAAAGCTGTGTAAAAAACCACCAAGGCCAGGAACAATCATCTTGGGGGACACAGAAATGAAGGGTCAGGCACTGTACATCCTGCAGTTGGCAAAAGGATACTTGCTGCCAGCTTGCAAGGAGCAGTTTTGGGCATCTGAAGAAGTGTTGCACTGCTGCTGGAGACAATCTGCAGTTCCACTGTTCTTGGCATAGCTTGGGAAGTCCTTTCCCAGCCACACCAGCTGCTGGTGGTCTCAAAGGACTAGAGAGCATCTGGGAATCCCTAGCACTGGAAGGGTTTTTGGATAGACTCCCTTCTATCCTGAGCCAGTGACCCTAAAAAGCAACAAGTGTTAAATTACTGCAGCCAACTATGCCCTTAGGAAGTCCTGGTGAAAAGAACTATCCAGCATTTTGACATAAAAGTATCTCTTAGACCCTACAATTAGACCACAGTGGTGCAAACTATTTTTCAAACAAATAATAGTCACTGATTTATGGCATTTTCAAACACTAAAATGTGTCTGAATTTCATCTATTTACCAGTCTCTATGAAGTTCTTTACTATAAATTTGAAACTTTAGCCACCTCTCTGTACATAACCTGCCTTGTATCCAATACACAGATGAAACAGCAGCCTGCAGCAGCTTTCTTCTGTGATGTCAGGATAAATTTACACCCTTGGCATCCCACTGTTGTACATATTTTATGGTGAAACAGAGGAAGGACAACCCTGAAGCTTCCCAGTTGAAGCAACATCACTCGGACCATACACGTTGCCCAAGAAATATGGAGAGCATTATTATGTCACAGAGAGATATTTGATGCAGAGTTAAAGCAGAAGACCCCATTTCTCCAAGTAAATTAAAAATTATGGGGAGTTCTGTGATTGATATTGTGTTCTATGTTCATGCTGTTATATTTAGTGATATGACTGATATTACATTTAAGGGAAGTATTGCTTTAGAAACAATTCTTTGTAAGCAATGTTTCACTTGGCCTGAATATTAACTTCAAAAAAGAGACACTTCTGGAATTCTGTGTTTGGTCTTTTTGTACATAATATTCTGCTACGATGGAAGAGTCATATTAAACAGTCTATCTAATGCCAAATTAACTGATGGCCAAACAAAATGTTAATTCCAGGCAAGGAATACATTTTTGCCGAAAACTGGAAAAAAAGATGCCACAAATATGTTTCTATAGAAGGTATATGCTTATTTTTCAAGTCTTGAGTATTTAAGTTACTACCTTTCAACATTTCATCCCAGCTCCCTATTATGCCTTATCCAATATATTTCTCCTATAACTACAAACATTTGATATTCATTGCTTTGCAATTCATTCTTTGGGGGCCATTTTCATGTAATTTTCCTCCCAGATGTCCAACATAACTGAGAATGACAGAATTAAAATCGCATCCAAACACACACAGAGAAAATATAGTAACAGAAAATATTAAAATCTATGAGGACAAGAACAAGAAATACAAGAACAAGAAATACAATTGAGGATGCTCAGATTTGAAATTGGAAGTTTGGGGAACAAAACCATATGTATATATGATCCCCACAGAATCTTAGTGTAGTGCTTAAGAGGACAGAAACACTAAATTATTGTAATTTTTCAGAGCATACACAGCTTTTGCACAGGGCCTGTTACAACACACAGCTCTAACATCTTCATGCCTCAGTTTGCCACCTGTTGATAGGGGATACACTCATACTTCACACAGGAGCTATAATAATATTTTAAGACTGTTGTGAAGTGTTTAGAAACAGTAGTGACTGAATGATGAAAACAGGTAGAAAGGCAGAAAACTGCTACCATCCTTACTGATAAGAAAATCTGAGTAGATTCTAGACCTCTTAATTTTTTTTTTTTACTCAGACAGAAAATGTATAAATTAACACAATTTTTCACTAAGGTTTAATTAGCTTTTAAAAATGGGTCCAAGCTAAAGAAATAAATATGTTACAGATTAACAATAACTAAATCAAAGACAGAGTACTGCTCAAACCCAGAATATGCAAGATCTGGTTTCAAGTCCTGACTCTGCTCCAGACCTGCGACCTATAGACAGAGTAAAGCCTGTGCACAAGTCAGTTTTATGGCAGTGCAAAGTCCAAGAAACAGAATGGCAATTTTCAGATTTGTGATTATGCTCAATTAACAGTAATTATTACTGTTAAACCACCTCCTGAAAGTTTGCAATCAGCTGCTGCTAACACCAGTTTTAATATTTATGGAACCATCTACAGCTTAGACTTTTTCTACAGGGTGTTCATGAAACCCCAGGTTTAAGGACGGCTGGCACTCACACTCCAGCCTTATTTTAAAATGGTCTCTATAGCTTAAAGAAACCAGACTCACTGCAGAGACAAGGCCAGAGGGAAAATCTGCTGAGTGTGGGGTTGTTTGAACTGGTTCTACAGCAGCACTTTAGAAGGCTTGATATCAAACACAGCAGCTGATCCAAGAAAGGCACAAAGTGCACGTGTTTGTGTTGTCAATCACGTGTGGGCACTCAGTGCTGCTGTCTGGGCATTGGAATTCCACTGCAGTCCAGCTGGATTTTGGCACTGGATATAATTGAGAAATTGTCCCATGATAGCCTTGCCACAGTGTTAAAAATGATTGTTCTACTAGAAAAGGAATAGGTCCAAACTATCACCTGCCTCTATCATGACTGAATACTCTATTACACACCTGCACTTAGCTGAGAAAGTGAAGAGTATGCCATTAAACATCAAACAAGAAGAAAAGTTAGGCTGGAACATATCTCTGTCCACCTCATCTAAACCTGGATCATTCCTTCAGTTAGAGATGCATGGGGTAACAGGGATCATAAATCTATGTGATCAATAATGAACTTTCATCAATTTACTTGATAATTAATTTTCACTTAGCTACAAAGGAAGCCTGAACATTTCACTGAACTATAGGCTACTACATGGAGCTGAAACTGAGATAAGCCTATCTTGTATAATCTTTTGGCAGGTCACTTAAACTCTCAGTCTCTCCTCCCCATGGATAATTATTTAGTTCTCTTCATTTCCTCCACTTTGACTGTTGAGATGGTCTACTTGGAACAAGGACTGTCTTTGACACTGACACTCAAATATTTACTGGTGACTTATGAAAGACACTGATGTAGAAATAATACATATTTAAAATGCCACTCATCAAATCTATACAGTAGAGACTGGTTACAGGATACTATTACAGTTTTATAATAGGAGTAGCCCATTGTGTACAATCATTTAGAATCTTAGGTTTCAAAATACCTCTCTTCTTGCAAAGCTGGATAATAGCTCCAGGAATTGTAAAATATTAGTTGGCTCATAAGGTCTCATAAAATTGCAGAGAACTAAGTGGTTTGTGACTTTTGGCAAGGGTTTCAGGTCAGCAATTCTTAAATTCTAGTGATTCATGAAGCCTTATCCCATAGATCTGAAGGATAAAATATTTTATTAGAGTGTGTTTCAAAGGAGTAGAACAACAAAAAGGCATATAAGCAAACAAACAAACAAACAAACAAGAGGTAGCCCAAACCAGGAACTTCCTCACAAAGCAGAAATCTAGTTCTGTGTTAGTGGAAGTTTTTATCATACCACTCAAGTGCTTCACAAATTTCAATGAATTCATCATCTATGCTCTTGTGAGGAAGGAAATATTACCCTTTTTACTGTACTGAGAGGTAATCAAAGACTCTAAAGCCCAAGTGTTTCAGTACATCCAGTGATTTTTGAGAGTTTGATTTTCTGACTGCTCAGTTCTAGGTTTAGCTTCCAGGAATACTGCATTATTTACAGTTCCTCTTTATATGGAGCCCTCTTCTTAAGTATACCAAATACCTTTTTTTTCACCTGAACTATGAATCCTAATTAAAAATCCTACAGAATGAAACATTCATCAAGGTTGGAAGAGACCCTCAAGATCATCTAATCCAGCCATCAACCCAGCACCTCCACAACCATCTCTAAACCATTCACCCAAGTGCCACATCCAAGCACCTCTTGAACACTTCCCAAGACTCCACTGCCTCTCTGGGCAGCTCATTCCAATGCCTGACCACTCTTCCAGTCAACAGGGGTTTTTTTCTGGTATTTAAGCTGAACTGGCACAACTAAAGGCCATTCCCTTTCATCTTTTCACTTGAGTTTTGACAGAAGAGACTGACCCTGACCTGGCTACAACCTCCTGTCAGAGTTATAGACAGCAATGAGGTTTGCCCTGAGCCTCCTTTTTGCTCCAGACTAAAATAAAACTTTAAGAATTTATCACTAACATACTGAGAAGAAATTTACATAGTCCTTTCTACATCTGATTAACCACAGATCAAGGAAAAAACAATTAATTAGTCTAATCCTGCTTGATTTTTCTGGATTAACAGTCTGATTATTCATGGCCATTGTTCCTTCAGAGATGAATTCTCTCTCCTGACTGCTGAGTTTCAGATGCAGAAGAAACAGGAGTAGTTTCTATTACCCCAAAGCATCTTTCACTCCTATCTTGGCACACACTCCTCAGCTACCAGGAAAAACATCAAACCTCTTTGATCTCAGCAGTGTGCCATTAAAAAATGGAAGCATTTTCAGAGATTAAGTTCCACATCCTCCACGCTGAGAATTAGAGGGGGCCTAGGCAAGTAGAAAACACATATTACTTCCAAGAAAAAGTGTTTCACCAAGTGTTGCATGGAAATAGAGCTTGGGGAGACATGAAGACTGCATGCCTAAAGGGGTAAGGAATTTTAGGCCCCTCTAGAACAACGATATAAGGGGGCTTATGTTGTTAGTTTAAAATCAGACCTTTCTTTTTTTTCTTTTCTTGACAAGAACTGCAGTCTCCTGAAAAATGATCTGGCATTAAAGAGCAAAATTATATTGAGCTCATTTATAAAATAAAATTTTTAAAAGCATTAGAAATAGCAATCGTTTCACTCTTTCAGACTTTCACGCAATCATTTGTACAGCAGCTACATGGTGACCACCTAAATCCGTGACACTCCCTGCACTGCTTGAGGTACTGTCTGTCCTTCTGAATGCCCCCTCTCAGAGCTGGTTTATTCCCTTTCCTCATCAAGCTCTATCCTATCCGTCTTCCTCTACTCAGTTTTTTTTTCCTCATGACAGTTCTGCAAAAGTGTAACAACTTACTAAGGAAAACATGCCCTGGTTTGCCCAAGAGTGAGTGCTGAGATCACTTCCCTCCATGAACAGCAAAGCTCTGTGTCCAGCAGGATCTGAGCTCATTCCAGCCACTGGGATGATCTTTATTGCCCCTACTAGCAAAGGATTTTTAACAAGTACAGCAATACAACAATACAAGAATATTAAAACTGTTCACAAAAATATTCCAAAGGGTGCTTGGGTGTCCTTAAAATAGGTCTTCTAAGTTAATTGCTGTATTGTCTCTAAGGGAATTTCTAGCAGATACCCAGAAGGCAAGCATATGACTTTTATCAGTAAGGATTAAAACCTGGATTATTCTATCTGGATTAATTTCTGAGATGCAGATAGGCAGCAATGCATGGTACTGATAATTATTGACAGCTGGTTGTAACAGGATGTAGTTTTGCCACACCTGAAGTAGAACACAAGCTGAGCTGGAACAGTCCTGGAAGATGATCCTTTCTAGACTTGAGGTTTTTTCCTAAATCCTGAAAAGAAATCACAGGTTTTCTTTTTGCCTAATTAACAGTAGTTAAAAATAGATGATGATCTGCACTAAGTAACTAGAACTATTTGACAAGAGTTGTTTGTTCTTTGGTCAAACAAAAGAACTCTTGAATCATGTGGGGCTCACTGCAGTTTTATATAACTGAAGTTTACTCTATTCCCCAGCTTGGTAAGAGCAAGATGCAGGGAGCTTGAGGCTGAGAAGTTGGGAGCGTCCTACAGAGCCTTTACCTCTGGCTCAAGGCCCTCATGTTCCACCCAGAACGTCCTGTGCTTGCACCTGGGTTCCTGTCTCTGCACTGCCGTTTCCTTCCCATGCATGGTGTTCAATTCAGTCTGACATTCTTCAGCCTAGGACGAAGCATCTTAAAATAAAATGCATTTTTACTTCCCAGCAATTTCTTTGCTTGGCAGTGGCAGAGAGGAACAGTTCTGTGGGGACTGGAACTCGCTGTTGGAGGGAAGCACTGTGTGGATCCTGCTTAACATTGCTGCAGACCTTGTCTTCCCAGGATTGCTCCTCAGTCTTTTGCTTCCTCTGCCTCCTCTTCCTGCATGAAACGAATAGTGTCAGGCTGGTGAGGCATTGGAACAGGCTCACAGAGAAGCTGTGGATGCTCCATCTCTCTTAAGTGTTTAAAGGCCAGGCTGAACAGGGATTTGAGCAACCTCCAGTAGCAGAAAGTGTCCCTGCCCATGGCAGGGGGGCTGGAACTCGATAATCTTTAAAGTGCCTTCCACCCCAAACCATTCTGTGATTTTATGAGACGTTATTCAGGCTTTCATAACCCACGTGAAACACAAGGCTCTTCCATTAAATACTTTTCTCTTAAAATCCTATTTAAGTTCATCAATTCCTTTTGAGCCACAGCTGCTGGGTCTTGCTCCACAGGAGCTGCTATACCAGGAGCTGGGGCACTCTGTGTAAGGTCTGTAATTCTGGACAGGCACTTAACACCTGGGCCCTGCCGCTGCTGCCATGGCAGCGCTCCATGAGGGGACAACGTGCCCTGTCACTGCACAGCCCTGAACGTGCTCCCACACCCGCAGCCCTCGGCGAGGCCCGCCGGACTCGGGCACAGCCCAGGCCCCACTCCGGAATCACCGCCCAGCGCCGCCGCGCTGCCCGGGGCCGGCCGGACACTGGCTCTGGACACGCGCGGAGACACCGGGACAGGAGGCACCGCTTCTGACACATCGAACGTAACCGGACCTCCCGTTCCTTTTCCCTCCCTTCCCCTGCTCTGCCCCCCTTCCCTTCCCTTTCCCGTCCCCTTTCCCGCCACTTCCCGGCGGGGCTACGG
>JACBWW010002191.1:0-10153 GCA_020086605.1 Lanius collurio | reverse complement strand
CCCCCCACTCCCATTTCCCCAAAACTCCACCCCAAATTCTCCCAAAAATTCAACCCCAAATTCCCAAAGAAATTCAAACCCCCCCCAAAAAAACCAAGCCTCCAAATCACCGCCAAAACCCCAAATTCCCCAAAAATCCTAACCCCAAACACCTCAAACCTCAAATTCCCTAAATGCCCCCAAACCCCACCTGAAACTGCCCAATTTTTGGTGTGCAGAGCTGGAACCCAAAACCCCCAAACCCCAAATTTTTGGGGTTCAGTCCCCACCTTGCCCACGGGGAACTTCTGCAGGAACTGCGGGGTCCGGTTGGTGTGGCCGAAGTGGAAATGGGGCGGCCCCGAGAGCACCCGGAGCCGAGCGCCCGAGTACTGAGCAGCGATGAGGGCCTTGAACGCCCGCCAGTTCTCGGGGTACGTGTACAGGGTCTGCGGGAAACGGGGTCACGGCTGGCCCCAAGTGTCCCCAAATGTGGGGGACACCGGGGTGGCACAGCGCGCCCCGAAAAGGGGACTCAAAGCTGGGTCCTGCCGCGCTGGGGGAAATTTGGGTCAGGGGGTCCTCAAAATGTCTCCAAGGGTGTGGGGGAAACGGGGGTGACAGGAGGTGACAAAGGGTCCCAATCAGAGGGACTCAAAGCTGGGTCCTGCAGGGATGAGAGCCTTAACCCCCCCCCGGTTTTTGGGGTCTGGGGGGACACTGGGGGGTCACAGCTGTCCCCGAGTGTCCCCAAGGGTGCGGCACAGCCCCACGCGCCACACGAGGAGGGGGACACCCCCAGCCCCCCCCACCTCCGGGCCCACCCCGCGCTCCAACTCCGGCTCCCCCCAGGACCCCCCCCTCTCCCTTCTCGCCGCCATCCCGCTCCCCGGCGCATCCCCACGGCTCCAAACCCTCCCGGGCCGCATCCTCGGAGCCCCGCAGCTGCCCCGGTAGCGGCGGGGAGGCGGCGGGGCGGCGGGGGGCAGCGGATGGAGGCGGATGGCGGCGGCGGCCGCACTCACCCCGGACACCGCCATCTTGGAGAGCGCGGAGAGAAGGCCGGCGCGGCGGCCGCAAAGCGCACAGGTGGAGGGGAGAGCACGACAGTGGCGCGCGGCGCCGAAAAGCACCGAACAAGGGGGGGGGGGGGGGGTTGCCGTAGAAACCGGAGGGGATTTAAAAGGGCGATGCCGCCTTAAAGGGGCAATAAAGGGGAGGGGCGTCCTTTAACATAAAGACCCTCCGCCAATTCCAGAACTTCCCCCCAAAATAAGAGTAAAAAGTGGAAAATGGGAGAAAATGGCTTTTATTGGGAATATGGTGGAGAAAGACAGAGCCCCCCCAGCTCTGTGGGTGGCCCCATCGCCCAAATTCCCAAAATTGGGGAGGGGGAACATAAAATTTGGGGAGGGGCAAAACGAAATTGGGGAGGGCACAATTAGAGAGGGGTCTCGGCTGCTCCTTGTGCTCAGCTGACGAGGCCTGGGGGCGGAAGGAGAAGGGATGAGAGGGGCAGGACCCCCAAACCGCCCCCCAAAGGTTGGGGTCCCCCACCACCCCAAAACCCTCCCGGGACCCCCCCAAAACTCACCCAGGTAATCGTCCATCAAGGAGCCGATGGCGAACTGGGGGGAAGGGAAGGGGGAGGGTCAGCACAGCGAGGGGGAGTGGCTCACCTGGACCCCATTCCCTCAGAACTGGGGATCCCCCCCAAAATTGGGGATTCCCCCTAAATTGAGTATTTCTCCCCCAGAATGAACCCTCCCCAAATTTTGGAATTTTCTCCACAAATTCAGGATTCCCTCACTGGATTTGAGGATTCCCCCCACCCCTGCCCCCCAGTTTAGCAATTGCCCCGAATTCTGGGAATTCCACCCCCCCAAATTTGGGGAATCCCCCCCCACTGACAATGTCGTTCTTGTCCACTCGGGTCCCCACGATCTTGAGCCGGATTTCGTCGTCCTGCTGGATCACAATGTCCTGGGGGGAGGGAATGGCTCAGGGGTGCTCTGAGGAACCCCCCAGGGGGGAGAGGGCCTTGGGGACATTTGGGCACCCCCCAGAAGCCCCGGACTCACCTCATCCACGGTTTTGTAGCAGGGGGGGTTGGAATTGGGGTCGAATTCCATCTCTGAGGGGATGGACTGGGGGGGGACAAATGAGGTCAGGGGGGTCCCCAAAGGGGTTTGGGGAAGAAGGGGTCCCAAGAGATCAGGGGGTCCCCAAGAGGGATCTGGGGGGAGATTTGGGGTCACCAAGGGAAATTTACGAGGAAAGGGGGGGAAATGGGGGGGGTATGGGGGGTCAGGGAGAGCCCCAAGGGGAATTTTGGTGTCTTCACCCCTCCCAGTGACCTTTGTGGTGTGTCCCCACCCCTCAGTGATGCTTTTTGGGATGTCCCCATCCTCCCAATTGTCCCTTTTAGGTGTCCCCATCCCCCAAATATCCCTTTCAGGGTGTCCCCTCCCCTCCAGTGACGCTTTTGGGGTGTCCCCCCCTCACGTGGCGTGAGATGAAGCAGGACATGGGCCCGATCTCCGTGAACAGCCCAACCTGGGAGAACAAAAAAGGATTAGAAGAGGGGGGTCAAGGCCCTGCAGAGCCTCGGGACCCCCCCAAAGTGTCACCTTGGTCACCCGGGTGACCTCAGGACCCCCGAAGTGTAACCTCCGCCCCTTCCAGACGCCCTAAATTCTCACTTTGGGGAGCTGGGTGACCTCGAGACCCCCTCAGGACCCCACGGGACCTCCCAAACTGCCCCTCTGACCACCCACGTGACCTCAGGACCCCTGAACCAGTCACCTTGTTGACCTGGGTGACCACGGCGTCCACCACCTCGCCCTTGAAGGGCCGGAAGACGATGGCCTTGTAGCGGACGGGGTAGAGCACAAAGCCGCGGCCGGGCTGGATCACCCCGGCACCGATGTTGTCGATGGTGGTGACGGCAATGACGAAGCCGTACCTGGGGGTGGACACCGGGGAGGGGGCATGGGGCAGTCAGAGAGGGGAGGGAGGTGGGCAGGGGGGGTCTGGGAAGGTTTGGGGAGGTTTAGGGGGCCCTGGAGGTATCTCAGGGAGGTTTGGGGGGCGGGCTGGGGGGATTTTGGAGGGTTTGGGATGGGTTTAGGGTGACCCGGAGGTGTCTTGGGGGGCTTGGGATGGATTGAGGGTCCCGGGGGTCCCGGGGTTGTTTCGGGGGATCTTCGGGTGTCCCCGGTCCCCCCCCGCTCACTTCCCGGTGCAGGTCCCCTCCACCTCGGTGAAGAGTTTCTGTTTGACGGTGTTGAGCAGGTTGGGCCCGAAGTAGCGCGGGTGCAGCAGAATCTCGTGCTCCAGGGAGATCTGGGGGGGGCACCGGCAGTTACGGGAACCCCACTGGGACCACTCCAACCCCTTTAGCAACAAGCTGGGATCCCCACCAGGGCACCGGGACCACCCGAACAGCACCGGGACCACCCCGCACCCCCGGTAGGACTCTGGGCCCCCACACCGGGGACCCCCGGGACCCCTCCACGATGGTCCCTAAGGCCGGGAACGCCCTCGGGACCCCCGAGGGGACACCGGGACCCCCCGGTGAAACATGTGACCCTCCGGTGCCGCTCACGTGGTAAAACATCCTCCCGCCGCCACCGGCGCTTCCGCCGCTGCTTCCGCGTCCCCCGGAACTGACGCGTTCCCGCCGCAGAGCTCGGCCCTGATTGGTCGCCGAACGCGCGGGACCCCGCCCACAAACCCGATGGTGCTGCTGCGGAAAAGGGCGAGGCTACGGCGCGAGAGGGGGCGGTGATTGGTCGGTTGGGAGTGATGGGCGGAGACGGGCGGGTGATTGACAGGGCAGGAACCAGGAGTACCCCGGGACCCCCGAAAGCACCTCTGGGACCCCTCAAGCAGCCCCCAAGCCCCCTCGCAACCCTTCCAGACACTCCCAACGACCTCTGACACCTCCAGATTCTCCTGAGACCTCCCCAAACACTCCCAGCACCACCCAAATCCTCCCCCAACCCTCCTAAATGCCCTTAAACCCTGTCCCAAACCATCCAGACCCTCCCAGCACCCTCCAAACCCCCTCAAACAGCCCCCACCTCCATCCCTAGCAACCCCAAGACCCCCTGGACCACCCCCAAGAACCTCCAAGGCCACTTTCACCCTCACACTCCACCTGCTCCTCCTTTCTGCTCTTTTTTTATTACAAATCTGAATTTTCAGGCACACACCCAACCAACCCCCTTCGCCCCCTTCCCCAACCCCAAACTCCCACTCCGAGGAACCCCTCAGGGGTAGAACCTCCCCGCCAGCAGCCCCAGCCGGTGGATGTTCCTGTGCAGGACGCTGTGCAGCACGGCCAGGTGCTTCCCCACGTCCCCATCCCGCCCGAAGTCCCGGCGGAACACGCCCAGCTCGGGCTGGAAGGTGAATTTCTGGGGCAGGGGGCTGTTCTCCCGCAGGTAATCCCAGACGCTGAGCAGCAGCAGGTGCACCTCGAAGGGTGCCAGCTCCGGGAACAGCTCGTGCATGTTGCCCAGCACGGGGGGCAGCAGAGACCCCTCGGCCAGCAGCGCCACCAGCGCACACGACGCCCGCAGGTGCCACGGTGAGGCCACTGTGCTGGTGGCCCTGCAGGCGTCCCAGTGGGCCACCAGGCTGGCCAGCAGACCCCGCAGCAGCACGGAGCAGTAGCAGAGGGCTGGGTGACCGCCAGCCACGAGGCGGAGCAGCGGGAAGAGCAGCGGGTGCTGGCGGAAGCGCCGCAGGATGCGCAGGTCCCGCTCCACGGTGGCCCGGGCCAGCTCCTCGGGCGGCCAGGCCAGCTCGGCCCCGGCTGCCTCGGGGCACACGGCCTCCACCAGCGCGGCCGCCACTGCTTTGGCCGCCTCGGCACTGACCCCTAGCCCCGGCCTGGCCGCCCAGGAGCCACGGCAACAGCGCAGGACGAGGCTCAGGAAGGTCTGGGTGTTGCGGGTCAGCTCCTCGGCCGCGCGCTGACCAGTGCCGGCCGCTGGCTTCAGCCCGCGGCCGATGACCCCGGCATGGAACACCGACCACACGCCGCCTGAGGTGTTGAGGCCGGCGGTGAAGCGCTGGTTGGTGTCCAGCAGCGACACCGCGGGTGGCACTGGCGCGTCCTCATGGCCAGGCGGCTCCGCGGTGCCCCCGAAGAGTTCGGCGTTGCGGCCGCGGAGGGCCCCCTCCACCAGCTGGGCCAGAACGGCCTTGGCAGCCGCGGGGGACACAGCGCTGAGCCGGGCCAGCAGCCGCACGCCGGGGGCCAGCGCGGCCGCGTCGCCGAGCCACAGCCCCGCGAAGAAGCGGCGCACGGCCGCCCGCACGGCCGGCAGGAGGTGGGCTGGGGGCAGCGCTCGGGGCAGCGGGCAGGCGGCCAGCAGGCGGCACGCGGCTTCGGCCACCTCCGGTCGCGGGTGCAGCAGCAGCTGGGCCAGATCCGGGAGGTGCCGCGCCAGTGCCGTGCCCAGCGCGGGGTCACCGACGTCCCCGTCGCCCTCACGGTGCTGCAGCAGCAGCGCCAGGTTGCGCAGGAGCTGCGCCAGCTGCGGCTCGGGCAGGCGGCCGGCGTGGATCTGCGCCACGGCCGTGGTGACCGCAGCAGGCAGTGGGTCTGGCAGGACGGCGCAGAGCCCGGCGTGCAGCTGCGGGGCCAGCGCCAGCTCCTCGGGCGTCCTGGCCAGCGCCAGCAGGAAGAAAAGCGCCTCGGCCGCACCGTGGGGAGCAGAGTGGACGGCCAGCAGGGCCAGCAGCTGGTGCTGCCACAGGCAGCGCTTTCGCTCCAGCCGCAGCGTGTCCAGGCACAGCTCCCGCACGTGTGGCCGGAGAGCGTCCAGGAACGGCACCGGGCGTGCTGGACACTCGGCCAGGCTGGGAGAGCTCCGGCTGTGCACCAATTTGTGCAGGTGCAGCAGCAGCAGCTGCAGCAGCCGCTCGCAGGCCTCACGGACGCCCTCGTGCAGCGCCGGCCCCGGTGCCGTGATGACCGAGGCGGGCGCGGCCGTGGCCAGCAGGAAGCGCAGTGTCCGCAGCGCCCCGGCCGAGGTGTGGCACAGCAGGTGGACCACCACGCCCACCACGCCGTCCAGCTCGTCCCTGGGCATGGCTGAGAAGTGCTGGTGCAGCTGGTTGAGCACCGGCGGCTTCAAGGAGTCCACCAGCTCCGGGGACACGGTGGCCAGCAGCGTCGGGGACATGAGTGCCAGCTGCAGCAGGAAGGGCACGGTGGCCTTGTGGTGCTCGCGGGTGGAGCCCAGGCTCTCGTGGAACATCCGCAGCAGCTCCTGCTTGATGCTGCCCGCGTGGCGCGAGGCCAGGTGGCCCAGGATGCCCACCACGGACGCGATCTTGGGGACGCGCTTGTCGCCCGTGGCCGTGCCCGCGGCGTCACCGCCGTGGGCACAGAAATCCTTGAGGCCGCAGGACAGGACGCGGCTGATGATGGTGCCGGGGAAGGAGGAGCCCACGTGTGCCACCACCCAGTCAAAGTGCGGCGAGTGCTGCACCGACGTGTCCAGCAGCGCGTCCACGCAGGCGTCCGGACAGCTGCCCACCATGGCGGCCAGGCACTGGCTGTAGATGTCCAGCAGCGCCCTGGTGGCCGGACACGACATCCAGAGCTGCAGCAGCTCGTTCAGGCTGGCCGGCGGTGGCACCCCGGGCCTCCCGGCGTATTTGCTGCTCAGCTGCCCCATCAGCTCGCTGGCCCAGGCAGCCACATTGGGGGCCCACGCCCGCGGGTTGGCAGCCACCAGTTCGGCCAGCGCCCGCCGCACCTCCTGCACCACCTCAGCGCCGGGGGAGGCTTTGGGGGCGGGGGCCGGGGCGCTGCCCTCGCGCTGGAGCAGGTGGGAGCACACCTGGTCGTCGAAGAGGCCGCGCAGGTGCTGCAGGGCGGCGTGGCGGGCGGGGGGCAGGCAGCGCAGCAGGCGCAGGGCGCAGCGGGCGTGGGCGGGGGGCGACAGCGGCGTGCCCTGCACCGGGTCCAGCCCGCTCAGGAAGGCCTTGACCTCCTGCGACAGCTCCTGGGCGCTGCGGAGGAGGGAAAAGGGGGTTAAAAGGGGTGGGGGTCAGACGGGAACGCACCCCGGAGTTAGCGGCACCTCCTAGGCGTTGGAGAGGGAACAAATGGGGTTAAAACGGGGGAAAAAGGAGTAGGGCGACACCCAGAACTCCCCCAGGGGGTGAGGTGCCGGGCCGGGGTCTCGGAGGGTCCCAGGGGTGCTGAGGGGCAGCGGCGGCGCCCGAGGGTCCCACACCGGGGGGGGAGGGGTCTCTAACTGGTGGGAACACCGGGATGGGGGGCTCAGCGGTCCCTTAAGCGAACCGGGGGTCGCTGATGGGGCCGCTCCCAACCCTACGAGGGGTCCCCGGGGTCTCTGAGGGGGAGTCCAGCCCAGCTCCAGGTGGCTCCCGGGGGTCTCCTCTCCCAACCCTCGGGGATCCCCGAGCCAAGGACCGGTCCCCGGCGCGGGGAGGGCCCAGCGGTACCTGAGGGGGGGCCGGGGGGGGCTGGCGGCGCCTGGGGGGTCGCACAGCGCCGACATGGCGGCGGCCGGGCCGGGCGGCTGCGCATGCGCCAGGAGCGCCCTGCCCCGGAAGGCTCCCCCGCCCCTGCGGCCGCGAACGGTGGTTCCGCCCCTCCCTCCATCCCCACCCCGCGGTGTCACCGTTAAAGGTTTCCACCGGGTGTGTCCCCTCCCCAGGACAGACACGGTGACAGAGGAGAGCGAGTTTATTGCTGAGGACACTGGGGCATTGCAGAGGGGTGACACTGGTGGGGGACTGGGGGCACTGGTGACATGTTGGCGACACTGGTGAGAAGACCCTGGTGACAAACTGGTGGCCCTGGTGTGGACACCGGGAACAGCGATGGGACAGTCGTGACGTGTTGGGGACACCGGTAATGACATGGGTGACCCCAGCTGGATGAACTGGAGGCACTGGGGTCACTCCGGTCCCAGTGCCACCTCCGCCATCTCCACGTCGCCGCCGCTGTCCCCCGTCTCTTTCTCCTTCTCCGGCCTCTTCGCTTCGGTCACCGCCGCCTCCAGCGCTGGGGACACACCGGGAGGGGGTCAAAGGTCAGGTGCCACCCCCGATGTCCCTCTCGGTCCCCTCCCCCCGGGGCTCACCCCTCTTGGCTGCCCCCCGCAGCCGCTTCAGCTCCTTCCGCCGCCGCTTCCCCCACAGCGGGGCCGGCACCGACGAGACCGACCTGCACCGGAGAGCCCCCCGAGATCCCCGCTCAGCCACCGGCACTGGCGGGGACACCGAGGGGACACCGAAGGGGGAGGGCTCACCGCCGCTTCTGCCGCCGCCCCCGCGCCAGCTCCCGCCGCCGCTTGAAGAGCTTCTTGCGTAGCTCCTGTGGGGAAAAACGGGGATCACCGGGGGGACACCGGGACCGGGGATTACCGGAGCCCCCTCCCCAAACTCTCGGACCGCCCGGTTACCGGGACTCCCGCCACCCCCGAGGCTCTCCCTGCCACCGAGCCCCTCCTGGGCCTCCCCGGACCCCTGGCCCCCCCAAACCCCCCGGTCACCGTTCGGGGCCGGTTGATTTTGCCCCCTATTCCCATCGCGCCCCCACGTGTGCGCCGGTCCTAACTTCCGGTTTGGTCTCACTTCCGGTCACTATACACCCCCCCACCGCGTCCCTCCTGCGAATATCATTGGTCCGTGCGCGCGTGGGACGGCTTCTGATTGGCTGCGATCGGGGAAGCCTCGCCCACTTTAGGAATTTAGTTAGCCGCGCCCTTTTATTTTTAGTGGGCTTTCATTGGTTGATGGACACACGCCGCCCCTCTGATTGGTCGAAAACTCAGCGGCCCCGCCCACCCCGTTATATATAAAAAGGGGGCGGCGGTGGGCGTGCGTCCCCATTTCGGCGCTGGGTGCGTGGTGCGTGCGGGTTCGGTGTTTGTGGGTGGGGTCGGGACTGAAACGGGGCGCGGAACAGCGGGACGGTCCTCCCGTTCTTGGCGGGCCCCGGCGGCCCGTGCCGGGGTCTGTGATGTGCGGAGGGAAAGCAGCGACCGGCGCGAAGTCTTCGGTGCCGGCGGTCACGTCCGCCGGTCCCACCCTCACACGCCGGGACAAGGCCCTGGCGCGCCCGCGAGCTTCGAAACTTGCGGGGCCGCCGCTTCACCGCCGTTTTCTCCTCCGCAGGGACCGCAGAAGGACGAGCGTCGTCGCGGGACGGCGCCGGCGGCAGACGGACTGGTTTTGGACTTAAAATCGCTAATAAATCACTCTGAACCACATTGATCCCGTGTGTTCTTTCGGTAGCAGCGCGTCCCAGGGCGGGTGGTGGGTCTTCCGTCCCCTTCCCCGCGTTGGGGCTGCTCCGTGACCCCGTTCCGCCTTTGCCGCCCGTGAGGCGGGTATCTACAGGTCCTCCCGGGCGCCGTCTCGATGATTTCGCTGGCCCGAGTGGCACCGGAAAGAGCGAGGAGGGTTTCGGTCGTTCAAGCTGCGGTCTCGGTGATCTCCGAGGGCAGGGAGGGCTCCTGGTCCTCCCATCATCCGTCTCTATGGTCAGCACGGGCCAGAGCGGCCCCGGAAAGGGCGGAGCGGTAGCAGCGGGACGGGGGCGATGGCGGTGGATCCGCGCTGGCCTGTGGCGCTCGTCCGCGGCGCCGTCCCGGTAGCCCTCGGGCTGCTGCTGTGGGTGGCCATGGCGGGGGGTGAGCAGGATCGGCAGCAGACGCTGAAGGTACGGGGAGGGGGCGGAGGAGAAGCCTCGGGACCGGGACCAGCCGTGACCCCGCTCCGTTTTCTCCGTTCGGCAGGTGCAGCCCGGGGCGGACGCCGCGAGTTTCTCGCAGCGGCGGCGCCACAATGAGCTGATCATGGCGGCGCTGCGCGAGGCGGCCGAGACCGACGACAACGTGGCGCAGCGGCGGGTACCGTGGCGGAAGTAACGCCAGCACCGGGAGATCACCGGGAGACCCTCAATCACCGTTTCCCGGTGACCACCTCACCCCCCCACCCCCGGAACCTTCAGCTCTCCACGCCGTTACGCACGGAACTGTTGTGCGCGGTTGCGCTCGCGCCCGGACTGTTATAAAGCACGGACACTTCCGGCGTCTCTTCGGGTGCTGCCATGTCCCCTCCGGGCGCGGAGGCCGCACCGGGCGCGGTCTCGGCGCCGGGGCCCGGTTCGGCC
>JACBWW010002190.1:0-10162 GCA_020086605.1 Lanius collurio | reverse complement strand
GGGGGGAATGGGGAGAGCTTGGGAGCATGGGGGGAACTGGGGGGTGCTGAGGGTCCAGGCAGTGTTTGGGAGAGGCTCATGGGCAGTGTTGGGGACCAGCAGGGAACGGGGACAGGGGCACCACTCGTGCCCGAGGTCACGCTCGGGTGGGCTCCAAAGCTGGCAGTCCGAGGGTCTGTGCCAGCCAGGGGCTGGGATGTCACATCGGGGGGACAGCGACTGTCACTGTGCCACACACGGGTGCCAGCACACGGCCAGGTCACTCTAAACTGCTTTATTTGGGGGATTTTTTTAACTGCTTGAGCCATTCCCAACTTTTGAGGGGGGAAAGGGTGACTTTTCCTCTTGGGAGAGGGTGGCACATTCTGGGCCAGCACTGAAGCTGTGCCCAGACATCGGCTCTGCTCCCACCCATCTCCCCCTTCTGCTCCCAGTCCCACTCCCAACCCCACCACCTGTGCCTGACGCCACCAGAGTCGGGATTTTGGGATAAATGGGACTCACTGGTGCCTCTGCTGTTGCTTTTCCTGGCCAAAGCTCCCTGTGAGAGAGGCCGAGGGCTTTGCCCCCACAGCTCCTGCCATGACATTCTTCTGCCACACTTAAGCGTTTTGGAATCGGTTGGGAAATTTTCACCAGTTTAAAAATGAGATTTGCTGGGGATGGTTTTATTCCTGACATGTGAAATGTCTGGATTTTTTCCCCTGTGTCTGGCAGGATTTCTGTGCTTTGAGAATATTCATGCACTGATCTTGCTGACTTTCCTCAAGCTGTTTTTATTCCTACCACCACTCCATCCATATATTGCTTATTTCCCCCCCCCTCCCTGTTCAGACTAAGACAAAAATAATCTCTTCCTTGCCCCAGACCAATGAGGAGAGTGGGTTGCTTTATTTTTGTGGCTGACTGGGCACGATATGCAGATGTTGCCCTGATGTGTGCAGTAACCGTGCCCACAAGATGCCAGGTTAATTTTGCTTTTTTTTGCCTTCTCCTGAAGGTTGTGACAGAGCCCGTGGCTGCAGGAGGACGGAGCAACGAGGAGCAGCAATGGGGGCATTATTTGGAGCTTTACAGCAGCGTTTCTCACTTGGAGTTGAATCTGGTGTGTCTGACCCCTCTGCCTGCCTCGGGAGCGACTCCAGGCTTGGCCCTGCCCCCTGCAGAGCCCATTTGGCATTTGGAGGGAAGCTGATGATGTTTTTGCCTGGTTGGAACTTCTGATAAATGCTGGCACATCTGATTTATTGTCTGACTCCGTTCCCAAGGAGACCACATATGGAGCAGCCTGAGATAAGCTGCTTATAACCTAAAGGTGAATGCCTTAAAATATCAGTGTCCCCTTCTCTCCTGCCATTGAGAGCGAGCTCCTGCCTTCCCCTGCTGGCTTTATTCCACTCTGCCATCAGAGAATTAAACACTCTGTGTTCTGGTGGGCAGCTTTTCTGGCCTTACACTTGGCTGAAGTTCCAAACCCAGCTCGGTTTCCTCTCCTCCCTCCTGAGGCAGGTTTGCTGAGCACAAAGCTGCTGCCCCTCGTTCCCTGGCCTGGGGGCAGCTCTCGTGTCTTCCAGGGCTGGAAGATCCAGAATCCCCACAGAATGTGCACAGCTGGGGTTTGCTGCACCCCCAGCCCCTTTTTGGGAGCTTTTTGGGAGCTTCAAAAAGCTCCCCTTTTTGGGAGCTTCACCCTCCTCCTGCCTGGGATGGGGGGAAGCCCAGATGTGCTGCAGAGGCTGGAGAGTGCCAGGGTGGTTTGGGTTGGAAAAGTCCTTAAAGATCAGCTCATCCCACCCCTGCCGTGGGCAGGGACCTCTTCCACTATCCCAGGCTGCTCCAACCTGGCCTGGGACACTTCCAGGGATGGAGAGTCCCCAACCCCTCGGGACAGCCTTGCCTTGGTGTGGAGTTTTGCTCTTCAAAGCTCATTTCCAGCCAAGACAAGCTCAGCTGATGTTTCTCCTGAGGTCATTTGCAATCCAAGCTCATTTTCAGGGAGTCCCTTGGGCCAGGCGGGTTTTGTGGGGCAGAGGTGAGGGACAGAGAGGGAACCAGTCCTTTCTCCAGCAGAGAAATGCTCAGACCACAACGACTGCACCTCCTCAGCCCCTGTGTGCACACCCAGCCACCGCAGGCTTTGCTCCTGCTGGCAGCACAGAGCCCAAAAACCACCCTGATCCTTGGGGACAGAGCCCAGGGATGGCTGCCCTGCGTCCCCCTGGGCTTTGGGGAGCATCAGGCTGGGATTTGGCCCTGCTGCCCACTGGAGTGCGATGGGATGTGACTGCCCTGGCAATTAATGCCAAAGCCAGCAGTGCCCAGGCTGAGCCCCTGGCAGGGGCAGGAGGAGGCTCTGGTGCTGCAGGAGGTGTGCCCAGAGCACCTCACGCTCTCCAAAAGGGGCTGGTTATGAAGTCCTGTGATTTTTGTGGCTGACTTGCAGCTCAGCTTGCTGAGAAGGGTTTTGTGCCATCAGAGGGGTGCAGAAAGCAGCAATTCTGGTTCATGTATCACAGGCATGTTTGTAGCAAATCTAAATTTGATCCAGTTAATGAGGTAAAAAGGTTTCTTATCAAGGCCAGTGCCAGGTGCTTTTAAGCAGTTTTTAAATTTTGATTTCCCACAAGGACTGGAATTAAAAAATTGGACATATTCTGCTGAATAAAGACTTCCTGCCACTTAGGAATGCTGCCTTCTGGTAGCAGGAGAGAGGAAAAAAAATGTGTTCATCTGAATTTTAAATTCTCAGCTACAAAGAAAGCAATTTGGACTCTGGGTAAAATTTGAAGCAGGGTAAAATCCACTTTACAGAGTGAAATTCGCATCCAACCTGGAGTCCAAGAACAAATGGAGCAACATTGTGGAAAGTCTTGTGGTGGGCTTTGCACAAGAGCAGATTGCTTAATTTTTTTCCCAACATTTTAGGCTTTCATCAAATCTGAGTGGATGCTAGACTGAATGTGCAGGAGCTTTCACAACCTCCCCTCAGCTGTGACTGTGCCATTCCATCTGCATTTTCAACCAAATAATTCTCTGTTGGCTTTGGGGAGTGCCCTGGGAAGAAAAATTATTGCAGCTTTGGTATTGTGGGGGTCCAAAACCAGCTCTGTGTCCAACCTGCAAGAGAATCAGTGAATGGCTCAAAGCTCTAAAAAGGTTTAAAAATTTAATAATTGAAAAGGGCCTGGATTTTGTGTTTGGCAGAGTAGCTGGACACGCAGTTTTGATTGAATAAATGAAGTTTCAAGGTGCATCCTCAGTCCTGGTTGGGAATGGATCCCATCTATGCTGTCTCCAAGTGGTTTTGGGTGTGGAGCTCCCCTTGCTGTGTTTTTAAGGTGGGCCAAGGAGGGCTGGCACCGCTCACATCCGAGGCAGCTTGTGGCACACAAGCTCCTCGCTCTTCCCTTGCCAGCCTTGCTGAAGGAGCTTTCTGGGTGCATTCTGCAAGCACAGCAGGAATCACAGAGCAGATTTGCTCCTGTCAAAGCTTTGCTAGCCCCAGAATCAAATCTGGGCTTTTTTAAATGGAGACAAGTAAATTGGTGGTGAGGGAACAGCTCTGGTGCCACCCCCAAAAGGTGCAGAGTGGGAGCTTTGTCCTCTTGTGGTTTGGCCCTAAAACCCCTTTGCTGTCTGGCCAGGCTGTTGCTGGAGCACGGTGTTGGCTCTGAGAGCAACACAGATGATGAGGCAAAATCAGGTGAATCTCTTTTCAATGTAAATCTTTTTACCCTGCCTTTGTGTCAGGAGCTGTAGGACGTGCACAGCAGACACGGGACCAGCTTTGCTTTGGGGAAATCAGGGGGAGAGCCCCAGAACCCCTGTATTTCTGGTGCTCCCTCCTGTGTCAGTGGAAATTTCCCCTTCCAAAGCAGGCCATATGCTGGAGAGGGATGAACTAATCAGCTTCTGCCACGGCACAGCAGGGAAGGATCCCAGTGTGGCTGCACTCACCGAGCGGCGATGCCGGCTTAGTTTTAATTAGCACTTCCCTCCAGGAAAGGAGTGCAGGCAGAGAAATGCAGGAGATCAAGACTTCTTTCCTCAGGCTGGCTTTCTGGGAGCCTGCACAAGGCTCTCCCCACGCTGCCAGGCAGATGGCAGTGCTGGAGAGTGCCCTGGTGCTGATTTCCCCTGGGTGGCATCACCCGCAGACACCGAGCTGGCAGCGTTCAGGGGACATCAGAAGTGAAGCACCAGAGATTTGGGTTGGCTTCTGTTTTACCAGCTTTGTTCCCTGTTGGTTTTGGGGTTTTTTTTTGCTGTCCAAAATGTGATTCCTGCTTTCTGATGAGAAATTGATAGTGCAGCTCACTGGGCTGAGCTGGTGTCACACGGGTGAGGTGACANTAGAAAGGAGCAGCCCTGGCCATGATTGATCACTTGGGTGGCATTCATGACAGCTGGGGCAATAGGGGATGTTTGCATACCTTGTATATAATACCTACAGCTTCCTTATTGTCAACAGAAAAGGACTGAACTCCCTCAAAAGTTGCCTCATTCTTAATTTCCAGCTGATGAGGTGAACTGTTTTAATTGCACAGGCCTGTTTGAGCGAGCTGATGGCAGAACTTCCAGTTCTGTGTGTACAGATAGGGAGCAAAAACAGAATTATGGACTTGAAGGGGAGGAATTCCTCCTCTGCTTCCCTGTGGGAGAGGAGCTCTGCCCCTGCTGACTCAAGGTTAGAAACGACAACTGCAGGGCTGGCAACAGGCACAACCACCTTTGAACTGATGTGTTGCTTATGCAAAAACAATCAGATGTATTTTTAGCTCATGAATTCTGCTGGGAAAAAAAAAATTTGAGGTGTCACCTTGCCAGCTTGATGCTGTAGTGATCACAGAAACCTGGAAAAAATTGGGATATTGAGTTTTGTAGAAGAGCTAACTAAGACTGAGGAGCTGTCAGGTTTGTCAGCCTAAAATGATTTCATTTTTGGGTTGTCTAAACAAATTCATAATACTAAAAGGCTAATTATTCCACTCTTTTAATGCAAGATGCCATTTCATTGTTGTGATTATCTGATAACATTACACATCTCTATTTATGACAGCCCCAAAGACTCTGGAGGCCAAAGCTTTTATTTCCTGGGCAGACACAACACAGGAATTCAAAACAAGACACACACAAATATACACCAATAAACACTTAACAGTGCACAAGAGGTAGTACCATTAATTAAGAAATATATAATGAGCAGTGAAAATACTGAGACAATTCAGATCTGTCTTCATCCCACCTCTTTCAAGTATCACAAGAGGCTACAGGGAGATTATTCAGCACCAACCCACATTTGAAAGTGTCCTCTGTTCTTTTATATAACTTTACTCTGAATTTTTTGTTGGTGGCCCTTAGGCAAGTAGGGGAAGGGGACAGTACTTAGTTCAGAAGTTAAATAATATTGTTTGTTAGCAACTGAGAAAATGAGCTTTGAATTCATTACCTACAGGAACCAGATTGTCTGTGCACCTCAGGATGTAAGTTAGGCATGAACACCAAATATTTTACCTGATTTTTTCTTTCTTTCTCTAAAAAGATCCAACTTCGTAACTAAGTTGTGTTTCCAAGAAGAAAAAAAATATATAAAAGTGTATGGGTGTTATTGCTGCCCTGAAGGAAAACTCCAGTGTAGCCTAAAAACTGCAGAATTCAGGATTTATCAGGGAGAAAAAAAGATGAACTTGATCACTGTGGAGACAGAATGCTGAAAGTATCAAAAAATAAAGATGGGGAGGCTCTAAGAGGCCTCCCAGTGCACATTTAGGAGCATCCTGGGATGCCTCAGGTGCAAAGAAGCTGCAGAGAGCAGGAGATCCCAGAGCCAGAGCAGCCAAACTTGGAGCCACTTTGGAGCTCTTTCAGAACTCCCCCAACCTGGCTGATCATTCCTGAAGAGTTTTTTGAACTGAAAGCAGCTGAGAGGTTTTGCTCTGTGAAAAGTGCTTTAGGGAAGAAGAAAGGAAGGATTATCAGCTGTTGAGGCTTAAGGATGAAAAGCAAAATAGAGCTCAGCAAATGCACTTTGTGTTTGCATTTCCCAGGTGTGTTCTCTGCTCAGGGGAGTCACACCAGGCACATTCAGGAGTCCAAGGAAGGCCACAGTGAAAGAGAAGATTTTTAGGGATTGTTTCCCAGATTTCCTGTTTTTTTCCTGTTGTTTAAGATCCGATGGGCCATCAGGTGAAATGAAAGAAATCCAAAGCAAACATCCAGGCCACAAGTGGAGGGAAGAGGCTGCAGGTGACATTCATCTGATGTACTCCTCCTCAGAGGGGCAGGACGTGTCTTCTTCTGTGCTTTCCTCCAGATCTGGCAAGTTGCCCCAGAGCAATGCATTCACACCTGGTGGGAAGGAGACAAAAAGGGGGGCAAAGGTATTTTTGGATTGTGACCTTATTTTTAAGTTGCACAACTGTCTATTGTGAGAGAAAGTAATCCTTATAAAACCTGGGAAGTCATGCTCATGCTGAATTAAATCTATTTTCTATCTTCCTTCAAATTGATCTTGGGAGTGTTGTTGCTGGTTTTTTTTCAGCTCAATTCAAAGGATAAACCCCTGCCCACCAAAGTATTTAGATAACCAATTCAGGCAGCTGTTGATAACCCCCTCCTGGCTGATTTATTTGTGAGCAGCATCGATCTGAGGCACTGGTGACACTGCAAAGTTTGGGCAGGGAGTTACCCTGGGGATTTATCAGGAAGCTGTGCATTCCTGAGGGCTCCAGCCCTGCCAGACACTTGGCACCCATCCCACCAGGATGCAAGTCCAGCTAAGGAGGACTCACTTGGGAAGGGTCAAAGTGACAGCATGACTCACCCAAAAAAAGAGATGCCCCATGCCAGCTGCCTGACAGCCCAGTGAAGCCACCCCCAGCTATAAATAAACCTGTGTTTATACTGGTGGTGGCCTCACTGCAGAAAATCCTGACTCCTGTCCACAGAGGGGAGAGGTTAAGATGAATTTTGGCCAAAATTTTCATTTACAGCTGCCTCCCCCCGAGGGGTTCTGTAGATTAACAACACCTCCTCGTGCCTCCATATGCCAGGGACCCTCCATATGCTGTGGCTGTATCGGGATGCCTCGTTAGGATCATAAATCAGGGTTTCAGGGAAGGGAAAGGGAAGGAAACAAACTTGTCCCTCACCAGAAGGGTCGAGCCTGTTGATGCCAAACACTGCCTGGCTGTGGAACATCCAGAAGTGGCCGTTGTTGGAGGACAGCAGGCAGGGCTTGCAGGGACAAATCACGTGGTAGCCAACAACGTTCCCACTGGAAAGGCAAGGGGAATAATGACCGTGGGGAAAAGGTGGATGTTGGTGGCTTTTTCTGGCTCCAATTAAATAGCCCCAGTGCCAGACCATTATGTAATGCTCCAGTTTTGATAGGGTTAAAGGAGCAGGGTTAAACAAGTATCTTAAATATTTAGGGGACAGCTGTCAGGAGTTATGGAATATCTGAGTTTCAGATCTTTGGCACATAAAGCGTTTAGTAACCTGAATTGTGTAACTCAGATTAGTTTACATACCAACAAATGCTGGTGGATTTCTTTATTTGTTTTCCTTCAGAAGGCCAGAGATTCCAACCAGCAAAGAAGTTCATCACACCCCAAATGCCCCTGTACACAAGCACCATGCACAGGAGGGCACCAGCAGCAGGAGTAATGGGACTGAGAATTATGGACTGGTTTGGGTTGGAAGGGACCTTAAAGCCCATCCAATGCCACCCCTGCCATGGGCAGGGACACCTCCCACTGTCCCAGGGTGCTCCATCCTGGCCTTGGACACTTCAGGGGTGGGGCAGCCACAGCTCCTCTGGGCCAGGTCATTGAAGCCTTCTCAACTCTCCTAGATCAAAACCATAATAACATTTTCCCATGTGTTCCAATGAGATATTTCTGTTTCTCTGCTTCTGCCCTAAAACCAAAATATTGTGTCCCTATCATGACCCCTCATTGTTCAAATCTGAGAAAGGTAAAAACTGTGATTGTGGAGCTGAAAGAATTCTCTCAGATAACTGTGAGCTATTTGAGAATTGTTGTTTTCACCCTTAAATATCAGGCATTAATAAGGAGGATAAAAGAACTCCGAGAACTTTAGCGACAGCGTGTTCCATCTGCTCCCAACAACTCCATTTGCCAAGAGGATGTTCTATTAATTAGAATATGAGTAACTGCAGCTTGCTGGGGCCTTATTCACAGAGCTCTCTGAGTGTTGAGGCAGACATTTCATCAGGCAGGTGGCACACAAGCCTGCCCAGAGACTCAGCCTCCTGACAAGGTTGTCACATTTCCACCGGGGACTCGCACAGAAATACCCTGGCAGCCTTGCCCGGGAGCAGTGGGCTGAGTTTGTCCCCAGCACCATAAAATCTGCAGCAGGGAACACAATCTGTGCCTTGGTCCTGCAGCTCCTGCGCGGCGGGAGGTGACGGGGAGGAGGCGAAACCGGGCTGGGACACGTCAGTGTCACCCGTTGTGTCCTCACCACTTCAGACAGGCGATGTTCTTCAGTTTGCATTTGCAGCTTTCAGTGAAGTAGCAGCTTCCGATGAAATCCACGGTTCTGGAGGAAGGAAATTCACAGTTCAGAGCTGCTGCCATTACAGCTGCGGTGTTACAACAACACCGGCCTGAAGTTACAACAAAGGGATGCTGCCACTACTCCTGTGTGGTTTAAACTTCCCGAGGCCACGTGGTTCCATTTTCCTTTTGACTCTCAGCCGCACTCACACGGAAACTTTAAAAAGAGACCCGCGTGACATCGCAGGAGCATCAAAAATCCTCTTAAAATAGCCCAAAAGAGCTTCCCTTGGTACTCCGGGGCTCTCAGGCTCAGAGTGGCACTGTCAGTCAGATCCCTGATTACAGACATCGCCCCAGCTCCTGCCAAATCCCAGCTCAGAAACAGAACAATACCTTAGAGGCTGTGACGTTTAAAACCAAACCTTTGATTCCTTATCTCCTCTCCAAGCCCTACTTTCTGATTACCATGTCATTTCACAATCTCATTTCCTTACTATTCAAATCTGGCTATGGGAAAGCAGCACAGAGCCGGCTTGGGGGAGAGCCCTGGCAGCAGTGACAGATCAGGTTTGTTCTGTTTGCGGGTCTTTATTTCAAAGTCTAATCTTCGCTCCGCAAAGGAGCGGGAGGAGCAGCCCGCGGCCGCTGAGCCTGTGCCATCCCTAAGGATGGATGAATTTGGAGTTTGGATGTGCCCTGCACGGGACAACCTCGCTCTCTGCCATCCCGCCGTGGCTTCCCCCGGGCCGGAGGTGTAGGGATGGGGTGAGCCGTGTTTTGTGGCTTTCCCGGTGACGGCGGGGCTCGCAGTGATGCTGAGAACCCTCCAGCCGCGTCACCCCGCTCGGCCGTGTCCCCCGGGGCTGAAAGGACGCCGACCCTCGGTGTGACACGCCCTTTTCCCCCTTCCCGGCGCTTACCCCGAGGGCGGGATATCGGTGGAGTAGAGGTCGGTGTCGGTGTCCGCCAGCAGCACCGCCTGCATCCCCCGGGAGCTCAGCACCTGCCGGCAGAACCGGCAGCACAGCACGCTCACGCACCGATCCTCGAAGGTGCAGCCGCTGGAGGACATGGCGGGTGGGACCCCGGTCCCGATCCTGCCCCGGTGCCGTCCCGATCCCGGTCCCGGTCCCGTCCCGGTGCCGTCCCGGTCCCGCAGCGCCCCGGCTCCAACGGCCACGCTCCCACCTGTCAGTTTGAATTCCCGACCGCGCCCTCCCATTGGGCACCGCAGGCCACGCCCACCTCCATTGAAAAACCCGGTGGCACCACACCTCCCGCGTGGCTATTGGTGAAAAGGTGCACCGTGCCTCGCTTCTATTGGTCACAGTGACTGTCGCTCAAAGTTTCGCCCCGCCTCTGCACCGCCCGCGGCCGGCGGGGCGGGGCCACGGGCGCCAAGCGGCGGGAAGAGGGGGCGGGCTCATCTTGGGGACGTCGCTATCTGATTGGTTGCAATCCCCGTCGCTCATGCCCAGCGCTCCGCGCCCATTGGCCGAGGCGCTGGGCGGGGCGGGGCGGTGGCGGGCCGGTACGGGGGACCGGGCGGCGGGCGCCAGCGGCCGGAGGACGCCCGGCTGCGGGAGGCGGCTCCGCAGCGCCCAGGTAATCGCCCCGGCCGCCCGCCCGACCCC
>JACBWW010002189.1:0-10164 GCA_020086605.1 Lanius collurio | reverse complement strand
ATCCACCTCCTTCAGCCCTCACAGTTTCTGTAAACTTTTCCAATAGCTCACAAAGGAGAAAAAACATGCCCTGAGTTACAACTTCTCTGTATTAAAGTGATCATAACAGATTAGTGATAAATACAAAGTAATTGATTTTTTTTTTCATCTCCTCCCTCCCCCAAACAAGCTTAAACTAATAACAATAATTACATGAAAGTGTTGCCATCGGGAAGTTTGTGCATTTCTGGCAGTGAAATCAATTGTTCCGAGGACGAATTTTATCTCAGGAATTAATCACTGCTGCCTTCAATTATTGCATCCCCAACATTATCTAGGATGTAGAACATGTAGGGGAGCATCTTCATTAGGAAATGAGGCTGTGCACAACCACCGGGCCTCGGGAAGGGAAATGGGTGGGGAAACTTCCCTGGTGGAGCACAGGGACACCAACACTGCTAGGCCAGGGCCTCCTGGGAGCTGCTGAAAGTGTCTCTTATGCCCAGAAATAAATGATGTTTATCCCATGGTTCTGTCCATGTCACTTCTACAGTGCCCAGGGATTCACGTCCCACAACGCTCCTTCCATCCTGGAGCTTGGAGCAGGCCCCAAGGGACACTCAGAGCATCTCTGTCAGGCACCTGCAGCCCCCTTCTTCCCAAAGTCAAAATCCTTTATTGTAATTAAGCTAAATTGCAAATTTCCCCTTCTAAGTGATACAGATTTGCTTTTGTGTGCAACTGGGGAAGTTGGGCTGGGGAAAAGCCTTCCCACAGCCATTCTTTAATAATGTTATTTAAAGAATCCTTTAGGGACTGAGAGAAACTATGTATTTTAAACATTAAAGTATTATTAGTAGTAAGCAATAGAAGTGATTGTTCTGGAATAGAAAAACATTTCCTGAAAGAATCTGTGCCAGCCTTAATTACACTCCCATTGTATTTTATCTTCCTGCTCCCCACACTGAGACAAAGGGTGGGTGGAAAATAATTGAAACAAGGTGAAAATGAGTGCTCATTAAATTGCAGACTACACAAGTACTCATTCCATGTGAGAGGGCTGTAAATATGACTTTTAATGAAGTTATGACATGCTTGCCAATAAAAGTCATTTACTTCACAGTATTACAGTTAATTATACACAGCTGGAGCCATTTATTGCCCATCCCTTGTTAACTTTGCCTGGGCTCATTAACCCTTTCACAGCTCTGTGCCTGTGACACTTCCAGGCAAGGAGGAGAAGCCAAAGAGGCTGCAGGGAGTTCAGGAGAAGGGGTGGCAGTGTGGGTGCTGCAGAGAACAGAGAGTGCAAATGCTCCAGCTCAGAATGTGCACCCAGGTGTGGGAGGTACAAACTTGGAGGAACCCCTGCAGTTCATCCTTTGTTCCTCCCACCTGTTAATGGGGCCTGGAAAATGGAACTGTGCCTGGGTTTTTCTGGTTTTGTGCAGCTCATGGAAGGTCCTTTGTGCAGTTCTTTCAGCTCCCCCAACGTTTATCGCTCCTGTCCTGGAGTGTTCACCTGGTTCATGAGTTGGGTTTGTCGTGATCTGACCCTGCAGACCATTCAGACCCAAGACTTGTGTTATTCTGAACAGGGCAATGCCCAGAGTTCTTTAAAAAACCATCACAAACTGTCCATCCAGCCTGGCACTAGAACATAATTTGCTCCAGTTTGCTAATGAAGACTAATTACCCCGATAATTCAGCATGGCTCTCTGTCCCTGACCGCTGCAAACCATCCTGCTGCTCCTCAGACTCCTGTTTATGCCTTCTCCCTTCTCTTACTTTAAACTCCTGCCTGCTCCACTTGCCTTTCATTTAAAGGGGAATTGGTCACCGGCTGCGTGAGTTTCTGCAGGGAGCCCTTTCATGGAGACTCCTGCAGTCTTCTCCAGGAATATTCCAATAATTGCAGTGACTGGGGACTTGCACTTGGGTATCTGAGAGGAAGCAACAAAGACACGGGGAGGACTTGTTTGTTAAACTCTGCAGAGAAGAGAAAAAATAATTGTGCTGAAGCCACAGAGCCTTCAGAAGCAGCAGTGGGGCTGGAGGGGAATTCAGACCTTTGGGATTTTGTGGTGGTGTTCCTACAGCTAGGACAAGAGAGGTGCAGGATGGCAAGGGGGAGATGGAAAGGGAGGGAACAAGGAGGAAGGAAGGAAGGAGGTGAAGAGAATGAGATAACAATGTCCCTGTGATTTCCAGGGGTTAGGAAGAGCACCTGCTGTGATCCATGACCTGACCACACCATCAACTATTGCACACCCCCAATTTAAAGCAGAGAATTTATTATTTGTAACCCAGACAGTGCTGTCATGGATGCAGGCAGATCCATGGGTTGCTTGGGAGCCAGGGGAGTGCTGCCTTCTCCATGGGGGAGGAATTTTAATTTTAATTCTGCAGTTTGGATTCTTGCACTGGCACCACGAACACTCTGCTCTACTGCAGAAGAGCAGGAAGAACAAAGGCAGCAAATGCAGGCATTGCTCACCTCAGTTATCAGAGCAAGCACGAGACAGGAGCTGCAATTGCAGCCCCTCTCCTGCTGAACACTGAGGAGCCACTGGTGAAATATTAATTAGAGAAGGAGCTGAAACTTGTAAAGATAAAAACTTTAGGAATCATCTTCTAATGGCTGGAGTAGTTAAAAAGCAGAATACAATATCCAGCAAGTACTGCTTAATCTGTTGGATCTCTCTCCCACTGGAGATTTTTAAGGAGAGATTAGAGAAACACGAGAGGAGTGCCAAGTCTGGCTGATGCTGCCTTTGAACACGCGACCTCCAGAGATTCCCTTCAGCTCTGTTTTTCTGTAATTGCGTGTTGTGGAAGGCTCTGAAATTCAGCCTTTATTGAAAGACAAATTTAAAGCTTGAGAGAGTGCCTGAATATGAATGCAGCATCTCCCTCCCCCCTCCAGAATCTGGGGAAGTGATTAGGAGATCTCAGGAGCACCGTCAGGCCTCGTACTGGCTCCCCACAACCCCTCACTGCTGTTCTAATGCCTTCTTTTAACTCTCTGAACCTCTCACTTCCCAACTGAAGCACAGGCTCCTCAGGAAATGCTATTTCATGGAATGCTCAGGCAGGCCATGCACCAGGAGCTGCATGGCAAAGCCTCTGCTCTCAGGCACTCAGGGAATTCATGGACTGCAGAGATGAGGGGAGAAGAGGCAGAGAGAAAATAACCCCCCTGAATCCAAGGGAAATAAAGGCTGCAGCTGGAACAGAACATGGAGATTTTAGCTTTGGTCTCCAGCAAAATTCCAGCTCCAGAATGTTCTTTATTTTGCCCTTTATTCTGCCTCACCTTTATCACTTCAGACAGACCTGTTCAGTGCAGTGAACGATCAGAGGAATCCTGAGCCAAAGGGCCCCAGAGTGAACCTGGAAAACGCTGCATCTCTGCTGTTTCCCAGGGACTGATCAGCTGAGGGTTGCAGCAGCTGTGATAAGAGGATTCCTGTTTACAGCAGCAGCCCATAACCTGCTCTTGTTTAATGGCACCTGTTTCAGCCCCAGTCTGGGAGTCTGTCACAGCCAGGGACTATAAATTACTGCCACAGCAGTTCCTCACCACCTGCAGCCTCTCTGTGACCCATAAATCTCTCTGACATCTTTTTCCATGGCTCTTTTAATGCTTTTCATTTTCTTCCTGCCTCCCTTTCTCCCCCTCTTTGCTCTGAAGAACCCAGTGGTTCCCACGGGAGGAAAGGGGGGGAAAGGACCAAGAAGCAGAAAGCAATCAGATTTTGTGGGGAGAGCTGGAGGTGAGAGCACAGTGAGAATTAACAGACTCTGGACACAGAGTTCGACTCTTTAAGTGCTCTGCAGTGTGGGAGCTGCTGAGGGGCTGGCAATGACAATAAACTCCTTTACAGCAGCAGTTTGGCCCCAGGAATCAGCTGATCACAGATTTCTTTGCTGAGACCACTCAGTGCTCGGAGCCACCAGGTGTGATCTCTGCAGGAGATGGAGCTCCCACAGCTTTCTGGGATGACTGGATGTCACTGCAGTGAATGTGGGACCTTGTGAGGTCCCTTTTCAGGTGCTCAGGAGTTCACACAGGGACACAAAGGGCACCAAGAATTCACTCCCTGCCTATGGATTTCACCAAACTGCTGCATCCTCTTAGCAGAGAAATTGCTTTACTGATTTATGGAATCATAATTTCCCCTTACACCTCCTCATTGGCTCACTGGACAATCTGACCACAGCACAGATATCTGCTCATGGGTTTTCTTATTTCATTACTCATTTTGCTTTTTGCTCTGTTACATTTATTTGATTTAGACAATAACATCTCTGTCAAGTGCAGTTTAATTGGTATCTAAGGCCTAGTCTGCATTTACATTTTTACTGGAATAATAATGTTGCTAAGGGGGAGGATATTTTTTAGAAAAGACTTATGCTGCTCTGAACTCCTTGGTGGCTGCAATGAGGTCGGAATAAAAGTGATTTACTCTGGTTTGCTTCTTCCCCTACTCTGTGGTAATAGCAATCTAATTATAAAGTATGTTTATGCTGACACAATCATATCCACAATCGGGGTTTGTTCTTTCATTCTTCATTTGTCTTAATGTAAATTCTGCCGGAGGAAACGCCACGTGCACACACAGACACCACCAGCAGGATCATCAGAGCCCCCAAAATCCATTTGGGTGAATTCATCAGCAGATAATTCTGTCCCCGAGGCTTTAATCTCCGAAGATCTCGGTTTGTGGGGACCGTAACTGCTCGATTTGCATTACAGCAGTAATAAAAGACTCCCACAGTGCTGAAAAAACCGCCATTTATGGGACTCCCTTTTAGAAAACAGGATCAGCAGCGCAGTGAGGGGCTAAACTGCTCTTACTTACAATGGACACCAGATTCATTTAACCCTTAGAGCTCTGCATGCAGCAGATCAGTGAAACTCCACTATCAAACTGTCTTGATAAGAGAATCCCAGAGTTTCTGCCACACAATTCCCCAGTCTCTGATGGAACAGGTGAAGCAGCACAGCTGGAAACAGCAAAGCAGGAGCTGATGGGACTGAGAGAAAGGTAAAATGTAGTTAATTCCTGTGAGGGAAAAAAACAATTACTGCTGTTTAAAGGATAAATAAAGTGGCCCTTGTGGGAGGATCAGTTCGGGGAATGCACAATTAGGGGCAAGAAGGACCAATTGCATTAATTGGTGCTTAGTCTTATCTCAGTGAAGAGCCAGGACTGCACTTTCCCTCGTGTTTGGTTTGGTTTGGCTTTGGTGCTTTGTTTGTTTTTGGGGTCTGTTTTAACTGCTCGTGCTGGCTGTGCCCATCTGTGAGGTTGGATGCGACCCTGAGCACTCAGATAATCCTATTTTTGTTTGGTTTGATCTCATTAAGTTCCTCAGTACCAGTCGAGATTAAAACCCATGACCAACAAATGCTGGAATAAAGATAAAATGCAAATGGTGTTTTCTGCACCTCGGTGTCAGGGGGTTTATAACAATTCCCAATAAGTGCAGCCTAGTATTAGGGCTGAAGAAGGTGAGCTGCGGAGATGAAGAGCTGTGGTAACTTTTCATCTCCCAGAATAAAGATAAAACAAAAGGATTACAGTAAAAGTTGCTCGAATCGCCCTTGGGCCATACAGCACGATGTAATTCTGGGATCACAACAGGAGCATCCTCCTCCAGGCAGCCCCACAGGAGGGGACTGGGGATGAGGAATCCTGCTCCTGCTGTGGGGATGGCAGTGGGCTCCAGCTGGGGCCCCTGCACTGGGGTGGGAGGGGAGGTGATGGAAGGGGGGAGAGCCTTGGCTGGGCTCTGGGGTCAAAAAGCAGCTGGGCTGAGTGGCAGCAGCACCAGGGCAGAACCGCCTCGGCCCCGTTGCCCTGACAAATAATGACAGAAAATGACTGAAGCCTTTTCCAGGTAATGCTGCAATAAAAAATATCCCGGGGTGATAACGGGGCTGGGCCTGCCGGGGCTGGGGAGAGCCGAGTGGGAGGCACGAACTCTGGGAGGAAGATGAAGCTTCCAAGGAGCTTCTAAGCAGGATTTTAATTTGGTTTTAGAATGAGGTGGCTTTGGCCGCTCTCCCTTCGTTAAATCCTTGTTGCTAATGACCCCCCTGAGCTGCTCCCCACAGGACAGGGTGCACAGGGCAGCAAATGAACCTCGGCCTGTTTGAAACGGGCACAGGCACTGCTCTCCTCAGTGGGACAAAGGCAGGAATGGCACATTTCCTGCAGTATTCCAGTAATCCTGTGCCTTTCTGGGATTTTCCCCTTCCTCAGTCATTCTAAATAGACTGTACAAGATCTGAAGGTACCTCACACTCACAGGCCTGATTTCAGGCACTGTACAAACACGGAGAGCTGCAGTTTCCTTTGCAGCTTCAAACACCACACTCACACTTTTATCTCTGAAAAAAACCCACCCTGAACGAGTTAGCACCAGTTTCAATGCAAAAGAAATAATCCAGCAGTGTGGGAAGTCCATAATTTGCAGGCTCCTGCTGCTCCCCTTGGCCTGTAATGACCAAAGGCTGTCAGAATGTCATAATTCCAACGGGGAGCGAAGTTACAGCCGTAACACTGTGTGTGAAGGCATCAAACATTCATGACCGTATCTGAGGCTTTCTAGTCCATAAACCTTCTCTGAACTCAAGTAATGGAGTTATCAAAAAGACAGAGCAGCTGTTCATGGGGCCTGTGTGACATTCACGGGCTCCACCGGAATGTTGCAGGCATGGAGCACCTTGGGATAATCAGGGCTGTTGTATAAAATATGAGCCAGACCTCAACTTTTGGCTTTTTCCAATCTTTTTCCCCCAGGTTTGAGGATAAGCACATTATTTGGTGCAGAACCAGACCGGTGATGGTGCTGGGACTGGTGACCCTGGCGCTGTCCTGGGCACCCTGGGGACACTGAAGCACTGCTTTAATTCCAGTAACACCTTCCCTGATGAACACAGCAGCAAATCTAAGGAGAAGGAAGGTTTGAGGTTGTGAAGAGCTCTCTGTGTGCTCAGTCCCCAGCTGCTGTCAGGGGGTTCAGCCTGTGTCTGGGATTTATTTGCACGCAGAGCCAGCAGGGCATTCTGTTTTCCATATGGCAGCAGGGCAATAGGATTTGAGAGCATTTTGCTGGACAGGTCTTGCTCCAAACCTCGTTTCCTTGCCAGGGAGCTGGAAATCTGCTGCTCCTGTGTCACTGCAGAGCAGCCCTGGCTCTGTGTGTCTGACACCCAAATCCTGCTGCTGCCTGAGCTTTGCACTGAGTATTTCACCCTGTGCCTGTCTGAACTTGGGAGCATCACACTGGCAGACCATGCACGTAAATAATTTATGGGAATCGTTCTGTGGGTTTTAAGCCTTGTCCTTGTGGCACCTGCGTTCTCATCTGTGGATGTTGCTCGTGTCATACAGGGCTGGGATAAATGAGCTTCCCTGTGAATTGGTTATGGTGGATTTTAGGAGAAAGCAGAAGTAGCTGTTACCCACGTAAATATGCAAAACTTTGCTGGTAACAAACTAGGAAAAAAAAGGCTAATTAGTGTAATTACTGTCATTATAATTCTAATTTAACAGCACAGACTTGTATTGCAGCAACATCAGAGCTGTCACATTTGCAAACTGCATAATTATATGTATTAAGTGCTGTCTCTGTTGCATCCAATGTATGAAATGGGCTGTTACCTTAGAGTGCTCCAAAAAAGAAGTCAAGATGTCACTAAAGGGCTGACTTCTCCTTGATTTTTCTGATTACCAGTGAAGGGTGAAACAAAAAGCTTGTCTAAATAAACGTCTTTTCAAAATTTCCTTGATAAAATTCATAAATAGATGGTGAGCTGGAAATGCTGAAAGAAATCATTCCAGACTTGTCAAAGAACTCCAAGGCCTGGCACCGCTGCCACAGAGGAGCAGTTATCAGCATGGAAATGTGTTTTAGTCGTGTATTTAACATGCAGCTCTTGGCTGAGTGCAGGGTTGGGCGGAGTGAGAACTTCAAAACAGTCAGACAGTTCTCCCAGAATTTGGTGTACACTGAGAGATTGGTTTGTTCCTCAGGCAACGTTAAATTCTTCTCATCCAGTGTTTGAAAACGGGGCTTGTGTTTGTCACTGAAGTGGCAGGGCAGGGATGGTGACACTTCTGCCTTTGCTTGGCCAGCATTCCCAGTGGCATTGGCTGCCCTGGCTGGGAACAGACCCAGCCCAGGGCCTCGGAGCAGAGCCCTCAACCAAAGCCTTCAGCTCTCGTGAGGAGGAACAGAAAACTCAAGTAGGAGCAGAGTTTTGACATGACCCAAATGAAATTTCGAGTCTCAGTCTTTGAACTGGGTTTTATTCCCTCAGACCATGACATGTTGCACGCCCTCTCTGAGCCCCCAGCCCTCCTCCAGCAGGCTGGGGAAGAGCATCCTGTGAGACTTCCTTCGTTAATATGTATTTATGCTTCTGGAGCACTCTTGACGGTTTGTTTTCTCCCCGTTTCTACATAAAAAATGAGTAGCTTTTGTAGGGCTCAGCATTGTGTTATGAATATTAATCCAGAGGGTTTATTTTTGTTATTCTAAATCTGCCTGTATCCTTTGTAAGAAGAAAAATGGGACGTAATTAATCTCTCTGTTAATCTTGATATTTGCATGGAACAAGTGAAACAAGCTCTTCAAACCACTTGGTTGACTCTTAAGAAGTATTTACACTGCAGTTCAGAGGGAAACTCGAGGGCTTATTTATTTATTTATTTTCATCATCTAAGATCCAATACACACAGTGGGAGGCAAATTTTTCTAATTTCCTGGGAGTTTTATCTGGCTCAGTGCAGCGGGGGGAGCATAAATCCAGAAGTGCCTGAGGGAGAAGGGGTGGGAAGTTCCCAGACTGGAAAAGGGAACTTTTCCTGGAAAAGTTTTCCTTGGAAAAGGAACCCCTGGCAGCTCAGTCCATAAACCCAGGGCACAGCTCAGGGCAGCAGAGCAAGGGACACTCTCCAGGTTTACACCTGGATCTGGTGCTTGGGAATCTGCTTTAGGGTCAGACACAGGGGTGACCTGGATGCTCTTGGGAACGATGCTCCCTGTCCCCGTTCCCTGCCTCAGGGGGAGGTGTGGTGTGGGATAAAGCCCATAAATGCCCGAGGAGCAGGGGCTGGCAGCAGCAGGGATAATTATTTGGTGTACACTGAGAGATTGGTTTGTTCCTCAGGCAACGTTAAATTCTTCTCATCCAGTGTTTGAAAACGGGGCTTGTGTTTGTCACCGAAGTGGCAGGGCAGGGATGGTGACACTTCTGCCTTTGCTTGGCCAGCATTCCCAGTGGCATTGGCTGCCCTGGCTGGCAGGGACAGGAATAATTGTTTCCAAAGCCAAGCCCTGTGTATAAAACTGTGTTTGAGAACGGAACTGGGCTCTGGTGTCTCCCTGTGATGGGGATGTGAAGCAGGAGCAAAGCAGTGCTTTATTCCCACTGTCACCAGCCAGGTGTGAGCAAAGCCCTGCACAATCTGCCTTAGAAGTTCATCCCTTCAGAACTTCTCTGCCCAATTGCTGAGGAGTCTCTTCTTCTTTTGCCAAATACCCCTTGAGTGGGCAGGGAGATGGGAGCAGCCTTCATGGCTCTGGGGTTCGTGTCCTGAGGAACTTGGGTTCCTCTGGTTACCAGAATGACTTTTTAGGGGTGTGTGAACGAATACAGAGGATGGTGCAGCCCCTGTCACTCCATGCAGAATGCTTTTGGGTTGTTGCTCTGTGTAACTTCCCATCCCTAAGCAGTGTTTTTAATGTGATTTAAATCCTTTTGATGACTTCTCTGTAGACTGAAGAACATGGAAAGTAACAACAGAGAGTGGACACCCTGCCTGGGAATGCAGCTTCTCCCAGGTCTCTGAAGTGTAATTGAGTTAATAACTGGTTAACCACTTGCTAATGTATAATTTTCTCATTTAGGCAAGGAAGTTGTAATTAACACATATGGCCTACGGATACATGCAGGGGTGGGAGGGAAGGGCAGGGAGGATGTATCTCATTTTCTTCCCTGTTTTTCCAAGTATGGATAGATTAAAATGTCTTCTTCTGTGGGAATTACATTTTAATGAACTCTAATATGTACAGATCCCTTTAACGAAGGGTTTTTATCAGTTCTTTTAATTACAAGGACCAGCTTGAAGCAAAAAGGCTTGAAAAGCTTTGTATTTAGGAGGAAAA
>JACBWW010002188.1:0-10175 GCA_020086605.1 Lanius collurio | reverse complement strand
TCACCTTTCTCCCTGGGCCATGTGTAGTCCTTTGAGGAACGATTCAGCGGTTTCTGAGATGATCTTTGGCCCTTCTATCTTGACAAGACCAGAGCGAATCCTACTTCCAAGGTTTTGTAATTAACATTTGCTGTCTGAATTAACATTTGCTGTCTCCTCCTGTCCCCCCCTATCTTGACAAGATTAGGGTAAATTCAGCTCCTTAGGTTTTATACTTAACATTTGCCATCTCCTAATAGTTAACTGTGCTTGCAGGAGTTACCCACTGACTGCCCTTTACTCAACCCACCCAGGGTGTTGGGGAAGGGGCAGGGCCCTGGCCTGGCAGGACTCAGAGGCTTCGAGGTCCCCTCACCTTCCAGAACGGTGGGAAATTCAGGCTTTTCCACGCTGCTTAAATGTGCACATGGAGAGAAGTGTCGTGGGTTTAAAAGCCTGTCCATCAAGCCAGGCTCAACCCCCTACACCCCTTTTTGGGTTTAACTCTCTTGAGGCTGCCGTGGGTTCTGCTGTGCAGTCAGCATTCCCAGTTTTCTTTCATCCCTCGGAACTTTTCTCAAACCTCTCGATGCTGAGGGTTTAAGGAGCTGTGTTAGCACAAGGTTTGGGCTTCTTGTGGCTGTGTCAATGTGACTGTGATGGAAAGTGTTGCTGTTCTTTTCTCCAAGCTAATTTTTAGTTGGTATTTCTCTTTTCCATGATGTTGAGTCCCATAATAGAGGGATCTGGGAAAAAAAAAATCCATTTTTTAACTGGAATGTAACTCTTAAGTAGAATTATCCCCAGGGAGTCATTGTTAGTAACTGGGAACCTTTGACAAATGAGGTGATTTTTTTTTTAGGCTGAACAAGACAATGGGCATCCTCTCCCTGCCTTTGCCAACCTCCACATCGAGATCCTGGACGAGAACAACCAGAAGCCTTATTTTACAAGGTCTACCTACGAGGGCTTCATCCTGGAGTCCTCCCCAGTGGGAACGACCATCTCGGATAACCGGAACCTGACCTCCCCCCTGCAGGTCGTGGTGCTGGACAACGATGTGGAAGAGGTAAAGTCTGGTCTTTTAGAGTGGTTGCAATTTTATTATTTTCAGGCTTCTTTCTTTTTTATTTTCTTTTTTTCTTTTTTTTTTTAAATGAGACAAACCTATTTAGATCAATAAATACATTAAAAAAGTATCTTAATTTCATGGTGATTTTCTGTTGGTTTTCGTTCCAAGTGCAGATAGAATTGGATTTTTTCTGATCTGGGTTTTGCTCACCTCTCTGGAAGTTTCTGTTCTATTCAAGCTGGTGAATGCTCAGTGCACAGTGCAATCAAAATGCATTTTGTGGAGCCTGCCCCACACCATGGAAATGAGAGAGAGGAGCTCAGAGAGAAAGGAATTCCTGGTTTCTACCAGAAAGAAGAGAAATAGGAGGAATAGCAGGAGGCTGAAAGTTCATTGCATTCTTTGCTCTGCCAGATTTTGGTAGAACATTACTCAGAGTGGAAATCAGGCATCTCCAGAGGAACAGTAACCAAGGAGTAACAGTACAACACCTCTAATGTTGCTTCTGTTCTCACCAAGATCGTTATGGATTTTTTAGCCAATACTTCTTTTCCCTCTAATTGCTGTTGTCCCTCCAGTTTGTCTCCCTTTATCTTTTTATTTTTTTCAGCTACAGAAGGAAAGCTGAGCTGCAAGCTTAAGTTTTGTGGGAATAGTTATAGGATCCCTTGAGTAAAGTTCTTAACCTGAGAGTCAGAAAACAATCTGCTTTTCAGGGCTTCACTTTCAGCAAATCCATGCTTTTTAAGGAATACAAGAGCTCATGGTCACTAAAACATCATAGCATTAGAGTGTTGTGTTGTTTTAAATCCCACATTTCTGTTGAGGTTCTCTATTAATTAAAGTTTCACCCTCAACTTATGGGCAAGGATGGAAATCAATGGTTGGAAGGCACATGGAAAAGGCAGCTGGATCTGGCTTTTGTAAAGGGTAAAAGGTCTGGAATGAGGGCACAGGGTGGGAATCAGCAGGAATTAATGAGGATCTGGATTGCTTGGGAAACACTTGGGTTCAGTTCTGTTTTAAGCAAAGCAGTTTCTTGGTTGATCAGATAAATGGGATCTTGGATTCCCCTTTGGATAGTCAAGGTGGGCAGGGATCAGGTTTATAAATGTAACCCAGGGCTGGTGGCTGCTCTTGGATCCCTGGAAGTGTCCCAGGCCAGGCTGGATGGGGGAACAACCTGGGATAGTGGAAGATGTCCCTGTGTTACCAATCCCACAGTGGTCAGAGAAGCCACCCAGCACTGCTGGCCACAATTCCATTGTGGGATAATTCAAAGCAATTCCCTTTAATGGAAGAAAATTCCATGTCCCAAATCAGATGCTCAAATTTAGTGGCAGTTTTCTCTACTGATGGTTTTTTGGGACTCTTTCCTATTCCTGGGAGATGCTGTTGTTACACTCAAGGGATGCCAGAGAGACTTGGTGTAGAAATAAAAAGGTTCTGTGGGACACAGTGGGTTTGGGATGATCTCTACAGTTCAAGGCAGCTCCTGAAATGTGCAGTTTATTTGCAAGGGTTGTGGGTGCAGGAGCTCTGCTGGAGCTGCCACAGCTCAGAGCATGGCCCAGAGAAGGTGAGAGAGAGAGAGCAGGAGATAGAGAGGTCGAGAGTTAAAGTCTACAGAGTCAGAGAACGAGAGAGAGATTGAGAGATTGCAAGAGAGAGAGAGATTACGAGAGATTGAGAGAGAGGCTAAGAGAGCTAAAGTCTGGTTCCATGATATTCTATCTCTTCCTATACTGAATATGGCAATGGTACAACATCCAATCAATAGAAGACAGAAATCCTTATAGAATTTACACACAACCTATCACAACTACTACATTACCATACTGTGGTACATTTTAACTCCTAAAAACTACTTTCTAAAACTCCTTTTTCCTTCCCTGCCACGCTGGCAGGGTTTCTCTGACCCTTGGACTTCTCTGTTTGCTGAAGCATCCTCTTCTCTGCCAAAGCCATTGTTCCATGCAGAGGGATTCTCCTTCAGCTGGCCAGCCCATTGGTTTTGGCTGTACAGTAACTCACAGCTCGGTATCTCAGATCTCAGAGCCAGCTTTCATTTCTATTTCACTGACAGGTTTCATATTTTCAGAATCCTTTGCCAAGCAGTCATATTTATAAGGTTTCCCTGTTTCATCCTCCCCAACAACTTGGGAATTCACAAAGCTCTGAGGGTTTCCATGCTGGAGTTAATGGTGCTGCATTAACCCTTCCCTGGCACCTGCACAGCTCTGCCCACGAGGTGTCAAAGGCAGATTGGGTAATTCAAGGTTCTCCATGTAACTCCCATATTAGGTCATATCTAAGACCAAAAATTGGGATCACTTGGAGCTGTTAAAATCCTGAATTTGGGCCGACTGTGGCTGAATCATTTAGAAAGTATCACATGTAATATTTACGTACTCACAATACAAATATTTAATTTAGGGAATTTCTGCATGGAAGGGCAACCTGTTCTTTTAATTCCCAAGGTTTGTAAGAAAATCCTGGGATTCTTATTCCCCACCAAAAGTCCTTTGTGTTCCTCATTTGGTCAGTACAAGTTCACTACCTGGAGCTTTGAGGGGGTGCTCTGAGATTCATCACAGGCAGTTTGCCACTGGGCTCCACATTTTATTGTTGTCCATCTGCACATTCCCACAAATTCCTCCCAATATTTGGATCTGGGATAGGGCAGTTCTTTAATTAACTTGTGTTTGCCTGCACTAAAAATTCCGATAGAGCCATGGCCCAAGTGTTTGTCATTTTAATTGGAACACTATTAATAAAAAAAAACTTGTCCAATCCGCAGCAGATTCTTAATTGGAAGCACGACCATGCCTTAAATAATCTGCATCAGAAATTGTTATAAAAAACAAGTTTATATTTCTTGAGCTGCTTCAGGCAGCTTGTTAGAAGTTATGTATTTCTGTGGCTGAGTACAAATAGACCTCAAATTTCGTATCCACAGGAAGGATATTCCATGGATATGGAAGCTCAAGGGCCCAAATGCTTCTCCTAGTGAGTTTAAGGTTGTTTTATCTCATGTTTTAATTTTCATGGGATGATGATTAGCAGGAGTTTGGTGAATTTACTGAAAATCTACTTCATCCACATGACACACAAGGAGGCAGAGCCAAAAGTGAATTCTTTTTGTTTATTGTTGGAAAAGGTGAATATTTCAGTGTGTCAGAAGGAGTAACTGCCAAAAATCTATTTCGGGGCTTTCTTCTTGTTGTGGAGTTCTGCTGTCACTGAGACAGATTAAGAAATTCAGGTGGAGTAATGGTTAAATGAATGGAGGGGGCTTTGTCCAAGGCTGTGCAGTGATACAAGGGGGAATGGCTTCCCAGTGCCAGAGGGCAGGGCTGGATGGGAGATTGGGCAGGAATTGTTCCCTGGGAGGGTGGGCAGGCCCTGGCACAGGGTGCCCAGAGCAGCTGTGGCTGCCCCTGGATCCCTGGCAGTGCCCAAGGCCAGGCTGGACATTGGGGCTGGGAGCAGCCTGGGACAGTGGGAGGTGTCCCTGCCATGGCAGGGGTGGCACTGGGTGGGCTTTGAGGTCCCTTCCAACCCAAACCAGTGTGGGATTCTCTGACACACACAGAGATCTGCCTGCAGCCAGAGGGGATCAGCTTCAGCCTTGGGTGGAAATATTCCATGTTGCTGTTCCTTTGGCATCACCTGGCTCCTGCAGTGCCCTTTCCAAAGCCATGACAGGGATGTGAGAGAACCAGATTGAAGTGCCTGTGTTTCAGTCCCTGTGCCAGAGATTCACAGAGTGCTTCTAACCTGCTGTGGGCAGGGGAATTGCCAGAATTCCAGCTGGGAGTGCAGTGACTGAACAGCACTGACACATAAAATGGCCAAACACTAAAGCTGCTCTTGGTGGGGCTGGGTGGGAGCTCAGGGTGGCATTGTCAGTGCAGGCAATGCTCATTAACTTCTGCAGGTCTCAGTGTGCTGGCTTCATTGTACCTCAGGAAATTCATGGATTTAGGACTATATTTAAATTTAAGGATTGCTGATGAGTCATTGAGATAAACCCTCTCTGTGCTGGTGCATCCCAGTTCCCACTGGTGCCACTGGTTAATCATAATGAATTCTGCCTGCTAATTGAAAAATGAAAATGACTCCATGTCCTCAGGTAAACGCAGGAAGAAAGTGCTCACTTAACTTCACACTTGTGAAGGAAAAAAAAAGAACAAAACCCACTCTAAATTGAAACCCTGTGGGAATGACAACAGAGTCCTGCTATAAACCTTGCAGAAATTAATTTATAGATGGGACATTGCAAACAGACCTTGCACTAGAGCAGCACTGCTGAGTGCTGATATCATTAAGTGCTCTGTTTAAATGGCATAAATTAAATTAAGCCATGTGGGTTCCTTAAGACCTGAGCAAACCGAAGCTGAGATGAGGAACTTAAACTGTGTGAGCTGAGAGCTCTTTACATACAGCTTCCCAAGCCTTTTTTCCTTCCTCTTCGGCTTCCACAGGAGAGAATTAATTTATCCAGTGGTTAGGGTTGGTGATAAAGCTGCACTGAGTGGCAGTCATGGACAAGGGTTAGGTGGAAGTGACTGCAATGCCCATCCAGTGCCACCCCTGCCATGGGCAGGGCACCTTCTACTATGCCAGGCTGCTCCAAGCCCCATCCAACCCTGGCATTCCTGGGTTCCTGACTCCAGGATCCTTGTGGGCCCTCCCAGCTCAGGGCATTCTGTGATTCTCTCATCTGTTTTTTCAGACAACTTGTGGGAAATCTGAAAGAGTTTTACTTAAGCATGTCTTGGCAGCAACTTGAGCAGACAGAGCAAGTAATGGCTAAAATAAGTTTTAAGTGCAGCTACCAGGGCAGATTATGGATTTTCAATAATACTTCCAGAGAAGGAAAAAGAATAGATTTTCAATTTTGTTTTTTAACCAGGACAACTGAAGCATTTTAAGTATGAAAGTGTTTTTCTCTGATCTTTTCCTGATTGCTTTTATCACTCTCAGTTGTTGTTTGAAGTCGTTTTGCAGTCAGTGCTCTCTCAAGGGGACAGTTCTGCTGTCCCTGGGTAACAGTAGCAATAACTGAGGAAATATCCTTTCCCAAATGAAAGAGATATTATAAATTAATATCATCATTAAAATAAATAGAAGGGCAAGGCAAAGACAAAAGGCTGCTTCCCTTCCTTTAGCATTTATAAAGATAGGGGGTTACATTTTTTGGATCTTTACACTTAAGGAAAACCAAAAATATTAACACTGAATTGCTCTTGTAGCACTGTGTGTCTTCCTTGACTATTTTTGGGTGACTATCTCATGGTTTCTGCCTTCTGAAGCTCCCAGGGAACAATTCCTGCCCAGTATCCCATCCAGCCCTGCCCTCTGGCACTGGGAAGCCATTCCCTGTGTCCTGGCCCTCCATTCCTTGTCCCCAGTCCCTCTCCAGCTCTCCTGGAGCCCCTTCAGGCCCTGCAAGGGGCTCTGAGCTCTCCCTGGAGCCTCCTCCTCTCCAGGTGAGCCCCCCCAGCTCTCCCAGCCTGGCTCCAGAGGGGCTCCAGCCTTTGGAGCAGCTCCATGGTCTCCTCCAGACTCATTCCAACAAATCCATGTATTTCTCATGTGGAGACAGAATCTCCCCTGCTTTGCCTCTGCAAGGCTCTGGATCTCAGATTTCCCAGCTGAAAGAGGGAAAGATCTTCTCCTTTCCCCCAGAAATGAGGGGGGCAGATGCTGGAAACATCTCTCCAACAAAAGCTCTCCTCTGTGGGTATTTCAGAGCTGATCATCCTCCACTTGAAAAGTGTTGGAGAACTCAGCTGTGTCATTGAAGTGTCTTTGTTATCACTGCAGCTTTTGGGGGCTGGGTGCCTGTGCTGGAAATCAGCAACTCTGAGCAGTTTGGGTGCTCTGGGAGCTTGTTCTGGCTGCCCTGGAGAACTTCACAGCCAAATAGACCCTGTCCAAAAAAACTTTTGAGATCATTGAGACACACACAGAATTCATGTCCTTGTCTGCTTGTTCTTGGCACTGTCGTAATTATCACCAGGAATTTTGGTTTCATCTTCATCGGTTTTAGAAAGCTGCTTTTGGGCAGAGCTGTAACCCCTGGTGGAATTTGAGGAGCAGCAGGAATGGAACATCCACATCCATGCAGGAACTTCTCCAGAGGTTTTTCAAGCAGAACACACTCGAGCCCAGGCTTTGTTTCTTGAGTGCAGCATTTTGTGTGTCTCCTTTTGTTGGGATTTTTGTCTGTAACCAAATGAGTTCCCCAGATGTTCTGCTGTCCCTCAGTCTCAGGATTGTGTTTCCTCACTTGTGTTCGTTTTGTGTTTTCCTTTGCAGGTCCCACCAGGTGCCTTCCCTGTAGGTATTGGGTGTTGTGTGTGCAAAACCCTTTGTTTTGGTTTAATTGTGGGATTTCTTCCTTCATTTCCCTCTTTCCTCCCTCATTTCTCTCTGCCCTGATGGTGTTTGAGGCTGGGACTGTCCCTGGGTTTGTGAAGCCTGCAAAGAGCCCTTGAAACTCATCAGGCCCAATTTAGGGGATAAAGTCATACCTTGTGATTGCTTAATGTTCATTAAACAATCACAGGTCTTCAAAGGTATCCTGAGTATCACAAAAGTGCTTTTAAAAATTAAAATGTACCTCAGGTTTGCACTGTGTGCTTGAAATGCTCCTTGCAGGTTGCCTGTGAACCCTTTTGTGTGGACTGTGATAATTTTCTATGCTATTCCATGCTAAATAATTTATCAGACACCCAATAATGTCACCAGAAATCACAAAGCTGAACTCCAGGCCCCAAAATAAAATCATTTTTAAAATTAAATTATTGGCAATTGTGTTGTCAGTGTAGCTGGGGTTGTTTTCTCTCACGTGAAATGTTCAGTTAAGTCGAGCTGATTTTTCATCAGCAAAAAATGGGGCAGTAATGTCCAGGATCCCTGCTAATAATGTCAAATAACCCTGGTAATAATGTCCAAGCATAACAGACGAAGGGAATAAATTGCTCTGTGGCTCTGACATGCCTGGGAGGTGCTAAAAGAGGCATTGAATGCTGTAAAGGCAATTTCCATTCCACGCTAGGAGAACATTTCTGAGACAAGGATAGCAAAGGAATAGGACACATAACTCCAGGAGGGTTTGAGATCTCCATCATTGGTTTTTCTCAGGAATAAATTAGGAGAAAAATGCTGTTTATTAGTGTTCAAAAGGACATGAAAGCAAGATCTGCAAAATTAACTGGGGCTTTTGTAAATTAAATTCTTAACTGACTTTATAATATCTACAATGTGAACAATTATGGGCAATTACCTTCCCTAAGTTTTCCTGCAATGAAGAGGTTGCTGTTTGCATTGCTGGCTGTAAAATGAATTTTCATTTTCCTGGGAGCTGCAGTTTGCAGCAGAGCTTTAGGCACTGAGGAACCACTCGTGTGGAACACTTGGATAATTCTTTTCCATGGCTTCCTGGAATGGTTTCTCATTTAAATAGCAGAATCTTTGCTTTTGGGGCTTTATTTGGGCTCACTAAAAGCAGTTTCTTTTTGTCCCAGTGTTGTGCTGCTCTGTCCTGGTGCCACCTGGTGCAGGGCAGGGTTGGCTGGGGATTGGTGGGGATTGGGGACCTGTCCTGTGCTCCCAAGGGTTTTAACCCTCCAGGAATGGCACTGATGGGGGGAACCTTCCAGAAGAGCTTTGGATTCAGAAAGTGTTCAGAGAAGTAATGCTCCTTTGGGGATTATTTGCTGAATTCAGCCTTTCTCCTTTTGGGTTGGTTTCTGGAATTCAGCTGGTTTTCCCTATGTCCCCCTTGGTAGGGCTGGGATTTGTGGAATGACGTTGGGAAGGAGCTGGTAAAATCCTGGATTTTCTGTCATTCCTGGTGCCACTCCTCTGGTTCCTCATCTCCACATTCCTGTGGGCAATTTAATTTATAGGACTTGTCTGCCAGCCTTTTGCATTTTCCTGGAATATGCATTCCCCTAACAACACAAATGAACTCTCCAACCCACAAGTGAGAGCAGCACATGAATTCAGGTTAAATTAACCAGATTATGCACAAGGACACAGAAAATTGTTGGAATACTCTGGGCAACACAAGGTGATGTGGTTTGTTTGAAGATTTGTGTAAAGTCTGACCAGTTAAAAACACCTTGAAAGAGCTGAAAATCAGGAGTGACCCAAGTCCTCAAGAAGCCATGAGTAAATTTATGCCTTTTTCCCTCTCTTGACTTTAAAATGTTACTTTTCAGTTCATTTGTGGTGTTTTCCCCCATCAACTGAGAGGTTCCTAATTCTGCATCAATACATTTGGATTCTTTCTGAGACCTCAAGAGATCCCCTGAGCTGCTTCTATTTTGTGCAACATTCACTACACATCATTCTTGTTGTTTAGTGCACCAGCCCAGCTGTTTTAATGCTCTGTTAATCAAGTTCAGCTTTGTTTGGGTTTTAATATGAAGAGAAATGCTTGAATCTGGCTTCTTATATTAAGTTGTGACTGGCTTAAAAATTACTGTTTAATGGGGGGGAAAAGGCACTTATTTAAAAACAATACAGGTATTTGTTTACAATTGGATTTTCTTACTCTAGTGGTTTTTTAATACGTTTTTCATCAAGAAGATTAGATTTTTAGGCCAGCAGTAAGGTTTTTTATCTTTTTTTCTTTACAGTTTTGTAGATTTGTAGTCACAGCATTTGTGCTTATTTAGGTTTCAACTAAAAGGAGCGCTTGTAGCGAGTAATTGGAGCCTTAATGTACCTCTGAATTTATAATAAAATGCTCTTTTTTTCCATTTGATGTTGTGGCAAGACCAAGGACCCGCAGCTGCACCTCTTCCTGAACGACTACACGACGTTTTTCACTGTGACCCAGAGTGGCATCACCCGCTACCTCACCCTGCTGCAGCCCGTGGACAGGGAGGTCCAGCAGCTCTACACCTTCTCCGTGAGTTCCGGGCCCTTGGAAAACCCTCCAGGCCCTGCTCGGAGCAAGGGGTGGGAAAGGATCAATTCCAGCACCCTTGGAAGTCGTGGAATGGCCCAGAAGAAGAAGAGCAGTGAAGGAGGAGTGGGTGGAGAGCAGCATTTTGGAGGCCTCTCCCAGCACCTTCATGGCCTCAGGATTGGCCTCTGCTCC